>JAXGGA010000999.1:0-174129 GCA_038373865.1 Uloborus plumipes
AAGGAGCCCAAGGGGGCTTAGCTCAAGGGGAGGGGGAGGCGCCGATCAAATTGACAAGTAGCTTGACTTGAGCCTGAATTGATTTGGAAAAGAGAGCTGGAAGTGCTAATGAGAGTTTTTTTTTTTTTTTTTCAAGTATGTTTTGCAGCTAATGAGAATTTGAATTGTCTTTTTTTTTTTTTTTTTTTTTTGTACTTCTTCAAATTTTTACTCGTTTAATAGTTAAAAGGGAAAAAACACTGTTTTTTACCATTTGAAATTAAAAAAAAAAGAATACTTTTTTTCTGTTTTACATTACAAAACATTTCGGGTTTCGGGGGGGGCTCGGGCCCGTCGGGCCCCCCCTCTGGATACGGCCTTGAGGCGTATGGTGAGCATGCTTTCGGTAAAACACAGTGTTTCGAGTGGTTCAAACGGTTCGGAAGTGGCGATTTTGACGTGAGGAACGAAGAACGTGGAAGACCACCGAAAAAGTTTGAAGACGCTGACAGTCTTGTTGGACGAAGACCTGGGGAAACTCAATACTGAACGCTACCAACAACAAATGACCAATTTGAATCGAGCTTTGAGTGCAAAACGACCAAAATACCAACAAAGACAACATAAGGTGATTTTGCTGCATGACGACGCACCAGCACACAAAGCAAAACGGGTCCAGGAAACGATAGAGTCCTTCCGTTGCGAGATTCTTTTGCATGCGGCTTACTCACCGGACCTTGCCCCATCCGATTATTACTTGTTTGCATCGATGGGACACGCACTTGCTGAGCAGCGCTTGACTTCTTACGAAGCTGTACGAAAATGGCTCGATGACTGGTTTGCCTTAAAAGAGCAACAGTTCTTATGGCGCGGAATCCACAAATTGCCACAAAGATGGCAAAAATGTATAGATAGCGACGGACAATAATTTGAATAAGGTACTTTGTATCATATTAATACAATAAACGTGTTTTTCCTGTAGAAAAATTCCGGTTTCATACTTACACACCTTATATATACACGCATACACACATGAAAAGTGTGGGTATAAGGGGTTGCCCCCCCCCCGCCATTTTTAACCTAGTGACGATTTAGAATATAACCCCCCCTGAAACCAACGAGTAGTTACGCCACTGGTGAATAGGGAAGTTTTCAATTCTTTAATTTTATTTGTACACGATAGAACAACATACATAAACATCATCGGGAAAAAAAAAAAAAAAAAAAAAACAAATTGCGATACGACAGGAATTTAAAAAAGAATAATATTTTTTAAAGTTTTGGCTACGGTGACGTCAGACAAGGCTGGAGCGAGAAACTGCGTATCGGCAGGAGCGGACACCGGTTTTCCTTGCTGTCATAAGGCTGTCCCCGCGGGCTGCCGGAAAAAGGTAGAAGTCACCAAGTAATGCCTCGCTGAAAATGTAAATATGGGTTTCGCCGCAAAAAGTTTAAAACCATCATCGATGGCAGATTATTATAGATTGGCCTTTGACAAATCTATTCTCCATAGTGAATCAATAAACTTAAACTAATTGACAACGGAAGGGGAAAAAAACTCCGCTATGAAAAGTCCGTATATCTGCAATACAATTTTGTGTGTGAACAGCTTAAAAGTACAGCCATTCAACGTCACTGGTTTCGTTTTCAAGGCATGCTTTTTTTTTTTTGAAAAATTCATTAAAAATCAAGCATTGTATTTTAAAATTTCTCGATGGTGAATTTTTGTGTTTTGTAAGTCTCTTAGCAATATCTAGCAGTCAAAGTAGGAACATTTAATAGGTTGAAACTTTCCTATTACTTACCAGGGGTGCTCACAGGGGGGGGGATTATGGCGCAAGCTGCGCCATCAAGATATTTGGGGGGGGGGGGGATTTTTTTTAACTAATATATTTGTTCATTTAAATTATTTATTATTATTTTTTTAATTTAAATTCTTCACTGATTTTTTAAAATTTAATTTATTCATTAATTTGTTTTTTGAACTTAAATTATTTCTTTTATTTATTTATTTATTTGTGTGTGTGCGCTTGGAATGTCTGGAAGGGAAAAAAGCGATTCTATTCTGCGCATAATTAGCCCTTTTAAAACAATTAATAATATGTAAAAAAATAATATTTATAATTAAAAAAAAATAATAAATAATATTAAAAAATAAATAAATAATATACGAAAATATAAATGAATAATATTAAAAAAAATAATAAATTCTATTTAAAAAAAATAAATAAAAATGAAAAAGCACAAGAGGGTTGTGAAAAGTTTTTTTTTTTGGGGGGGGGGGGGGAATTTGCGCCATTGAGCTTGGGGGGCGGGGATGGGCACCCCTGTTACTTACCGCAGTATAGTACTCAGAAAAACAGAAAGTGATAACAGATCTCTTTGCTTTAGTAGTTAAACGGTCTCAAAATTGATGATTTTCAAAAGAAAAAAAAAGGTCAAGTTTCGAGGTCAATAACTCTTTTAGCTACTTTAAAACAAGTTTGAGGCAGGCACAGCTATAGTCATAGTCCGTGTGGTACAGTTTATAAAGATCCAGGTTAGCAACCCAAGACATCTAATCAACTTTTTCAATGACACTGTCTCAAAGTTGATAATTTGAAACAGGAAATCAGTAAATTATAGGTTATAGGTCAATTATATACGCCATGAGCCAGTAACTTTGCAGAAAAACTAATTATTTTCTACGTGTCATACTTTTAAAACGGGTTAGAAAAACTAAATTTTCAGCTTCTAAGATCCGAATTTGGAGGATCTAAAATCCATCAAAAATGAGTTCTATGATGCTTTGTTTTACTTTCATATAAAACGAATTTTCACAAGAAATTGGGACTAGCTTGCTTTGGCTTACGGACGGTAACTTAACATTTAATGCAAAGAGCTTCATTCTAGCATGTATTACATCTTTTTTTCTGTTTCAAAAATCCTCTGCAGAATTTTAGAGTAATATTTGTAAAAATGAATGGTAAAAAGTGCAGATTCTAAATAAATCTTTTAATCAAAAATATTTTAGTATAACTTTTGTTGATTAGTTTTATAAAATACCAAAATATATTTGTATTTAAAAAACTAATTGGTGGGGGGGAGGGGGCTGTTAATTGACCTAGCTGATTGCCTGCTCCCGTTATCGAGATAAAATATTTTAAAGGTTAATAAAATTTCAACAAAAACGCCAAATTTTGTGACTTTGTAAGACGCTATTTGACCGTCTGCAACCTATCTACATATCGTGTGAAAGATGCATTTCAGTACTCACTAAAACTGGCTACATTTGGCGACTGTTTTTAAAATTTCGGCTGAACTCAAAATCTCACGCTTCGATACCGGGGACACTGGGGCAAATAACTAATGCGTCCATGAACATTTTTTATAATTATTCTTTAGATTGCTACTTATCTATTTGTTTCTATAATTGCACTATCGTGTGGTTTACTGATTAGAATCAAAATTGCATTCAAAAGGTGGACTTTTTGAGTTATGCCACTCTTTTTCTAGGTGTGCATTTGATTGGCTTACGTATCATCTCCACCACAATAACTTTTATGAGGAAATAATTTGTGGGGAAAAAATATGTATAACATCCCAAATTTTGAACATGTGGTCACCTTACTGTATTATTTCTGATACTCCTTTCTCTTTAAAAAGAAACAATTTTTCAAATGCAGGATAAAATCTTCGTAACAATTATCTCCTTTAACTTTCTCAATAAAACCAGGTGTATCCAAAGAATAAATATAGTTTTAACTTCACGAATAGTATTATTTTTTTTTTAAATTTAGTATCTAATGTGCTTTTTTAACCGACGAAAAAACGGAGGAGGTTCTCTGGTCGACCGTTTTTTTTTTTTTTTTTTTTTTTTTTTTAATGTATGACCACGCATAACTTTTTACTGAATAGGCCGATTTTGATAATTTTTTTTTGTTGGAAAGGGTACACCTCCCTGGTGGTCCCATGGTCCCATGATGAGGGGTTTAAGAACGGAATCCTGAAGAAATTGAGGGAAATCTTTAGAATTCCGTTCATGCGCACCCTCTTTGCGCATGAATTGAATTTCAAATTTCACGCGCACACTCTTGCGATTTGATGTTTATTAGGTCACAGTAGCTCGTCGATCGAGTGGCCTAGCGGTAATACGCTGGGCTTTCATTCGCAAGAGCTTGAGTTCGATCCTTGACGGAGTCGGTGGATTTTCAAGTAGCAGGAAAACAAAATGCATTATCTACGTCAAACGATTATGCGGCATGCAAACCGCAGTTTTACTGATAGAATCTATTTACCGAGTACCCCAATTTTTAAAAAAATATATTTCCAGGCTCCCATCACCTGAACTTTTAAATTTTAAAATTAGTGATACACTAATGAATCGGCGGTAAATGGTTACTTTGCGGATTAACCTGTAGGCCAGTTTTAGCCGCATTATCGGGTGAAAAACTAGTAATTTAAAAATGTTTTAATTAAATCAGCATAGAAATAAATCCTAAAAAGAAAAAAAAATGTTTTTAGTGGCAATTTCTCAAAATTTCAGACGCTTTAATAAAGTGAGGTGAAGCGTCACGATGGCAACATGACACTATTCCGGGTATACATTTACACTGAAAAGAATGAAATAAAAATAAAATTTTATAAAAAAAAGTAAAACCGACTTCAAAAACGCAGCTGAAAATTGCGCTAAAAAGTAAAAAATAAATTTATTCTTTGAACACCATCCATACTACTTTTAAACATGAGTTTTGAAGTCGGTGTCGAAGCAGTTAATAAAATCATTCGTACCCATTCTTCGGTTACGTGTTTCATAATAAAAACAACAAAAATGTTTCATTCTCAATTTCAAGTGTTTTTTGAAGGGAAAAATCAATCAAATGGTACAATCAATGGGTAAGAATGATTTTATTAACTGTTTCGACACCGACTTCAAAACTCATGTTTAAAAGTAGTATTGATGGTGTTCAAAGAATAAATTTATTTTTTACTTTTTAGCGCAATTTTCAGCTGCGTTTTTGAAGTCGGTTTTACTTTTTTTTATAAAATTTTATTTTTATGTTTACTAATTGCTCATAAAATCATTATTTATTGAAATAATAAAAGAATGGTAAATTCATGTTCTTAATGTAGTTTATGAAATCATTTCATATTTATTAAATTGGAAAAAAAATCACTTTGTAAAAATGATATATATTTTTAAAATATTCAAAAGTTTTCGCCACTTTTTTTATTTTTGGAGCCCCATTCTTTCTTAAAGATAAAAGAATACAAGGATGCTTCCTCGAGCCTCAGGCTAAACTACACTCAGCAGCCACCCTGTTACAATTTAATGTTCAAAAAGCAAGTTTTAAAAGCAAAGTTCGAAAATTTTCCGCGAGGGGTCCCTATTTCGCCAAAATCCTTGAAGATAGTCCCTACTTTCTTTTTAAGGTCTTTCATTTCGAACGGTTTTCTTTAGTTATTGCTTCCAAAAACTCCTTATATTATTAAGAGACTTACAAAACATATAAACTCACCATCGCCGAATTGTAAAATACAATGATTGATTTTTAATGAATTTTTAAAGACTCCACAATCAAAAAGCACGCATTGAGAAACAAAACCAGTGACGTCATATAACTGAATCTTTCAGCTTTTCACACACAAAATTACTTTGCAGCTACACGAACTTTCAATGTGGAGTTTTTTTCCCTTCCGTTTCAATTATTTTAAGTCTATTATTTCACTATGGAGATTGGATTTTAAAAAAAAAAAAGTCGACCAATTTCTTGCTCCGGGTGTGGTTTTAATCCTTTTGCGGTGAAAACAATATTAAAATTTTTAGAAATGCATTATTTGGCTAATTTCACCTATTACGGCACCCCTGGTGAAGAGCGGATTGAATACGGGGGAAAAACATGTTTCCACTCGTGCTGTTACGAAGAGCCCATCGCTCCACTGGCGCCTGCGGTCAAAGAGTGAAAAATCTCACCAGTTATATGACGTCACCGTCACTTGAACTTAAAAAAAATATTCAAAAAAAAAAAAAAAAGAAAAAGCTACTTGTCAAACAAACATTTTTCACCGACGATGCTCATGCATGTTGTATCGTATGAAAATAAAATTAAAAAATTGAATTCTTCCCAATTGGGAAAAATTGCCGTTAACGTTGGTCCCTTTAAAGTTGCTAAAGAGTGATTCCATTCCAAATCATCTGAAAAAAGAAAAGTTAGTCGCATGACCGACTCGGATTTTCTTTAAATTTGACACACAGGTTGATTATATAGAGGCATGGAAAAGTCCAAATTTTTAGGTTCCTGCTCCACTTATTTTCTGAGATACAGGCCCTCAAAGTTAGTCCGACCAGTCAAAATACTAAGAAACTGATGTTATTTAATCATTTTTTCTAAAAAAAATGTACTCATGCAATATAAAAGTGTTAGGTATCTATGGAAACTAGTTACTCCAGGCATTCAGAAAAAAATACTAGAACATTTATAATGAACATTGCTAAGGTACAGGGCTCTTTGAATTTGCCACCACAAAAACTTGATTTTTGCTAAAATTGAGGAATTTATTCCAAAAGAAGGAAGACATAACCAAAGGTTTTCTCACTTTCTGGTAGGGTGCAGATATTTACTGTAAATATTTACACAATGCATAACTTGGGTTTCTCACACCTTCTTGGAAATATTTAAGTTTAACGATAAGCCATAAGGCAAAAACATGCGATTTTGGCCACCTTGGCAGATATTTTTCTCATAAAGGGGGAGCAGTAGAAACTTTATTTTTTTAAAAAAAATAAGCTACTGACATGTTGGCTATTCATAGGAAAAGAGTTTGCTTTTGGTTATTTCTTGCATTAAGAGATATTCTTCTGACAGTGTATGCATGTTTTTCGCGACCACCATATGCTTGTGTTCCCCTCTCATAGACTTAAAACTAATTTAAGATTTCGATGTTAAAATTAATAGTTCTTTATCACCATGCTCAGTTAGTAGCTCATCAAATGAAATTTGTCGTAAAATATCCTACATCAAGCAAAAAAGCCTCATTTATTTTCCTGATTCATTAACCGACTTCAAAAAAGGAGGAGGTTCTCAATTCAAAGCGTATGTTTTTTTTGTTTTGTTTGTTCGCACATAACATCTGATCTACAGAACCGATTTGGACGATTTTTTTTTTAATTGATAGGAGATGGTGTAACTTGGGTACCATGTACTCATATGACGATATTTGTTCACCAGAAAAAAAGTTATGATCGAAAAACTAAAATTTCATGTTATTTAAAACAATATGTGCTATTGTAAATTCTTACGTCAATGCGCGACCCGATGGTCAAGTGGTTAAACGCGTCAGGTTGAAGTTCCTGATGGAATGAGATCGAGTCCAGGTCTGCAAGGATTTTTTTGAACAGCTGCTTGGTTTTTAACTATATTTTGATTATTTTACGTGCATTTACACTAAAAAGAATAAAATAAAATATTTTTGAAAAAAAAAAAAATAGAACCGACTTCAGTTAGAAATTGCTCTAAAAAGTAAAAAATAATTTTTTTCTTTGAACACCATCGAAACTACTTTTAAACATAAGTTTTGAAGTCGGCGCAAAAACAATGTATAGAATCATACGTAACTACAATTCAACTATAAATATAAATTTTAATGGATACATTTCATTGATTACCATACATTCGTGTAATGGTACAAATTCTAACTATACGACACAAAAAAAAATTGAAAAATGAAAAACCAAAAGTTGAGTCAAGTCTCCGTAGTTTAACCTTACTTACCTCCGCAATTCTTGACAGTAGAAAGAAAAGCAAATGTACATTATTATAATTTATTTATTGATGTTTTTTTTTAAATTCGTTTTTTTACCCCCCCCCCCCTTCTCGAAAGAATACGCAGCTTGGTTTGATCCTCAATCTTGAAACAGACCGTTCATTTGTTTGATGAATTCAACCATTTGTTTGAACCAAAATTAAAACTTTACGTAACAGCCCATATGAAACAGACGCCATTAGCGTTTAGCTCGAGGAGGGAAAGAAAAAAGGTTGCTTTGAAACCGCAGAAGAGGTCAAGGAGGTCAAAAAAACCCTGCAAGAAGTCCTGTTTCTCCGCTTTTCGCCTATTTTTTTTGCTAGAGTTCTCGTCGAAGTCGTGATTTCAAGGAACTAGTGGCGCCAGACATAGCCACGCCCCGTCTCTAATGGCGGGGAGTTTGCTGAATATTATTTTTCAGCCCTATAATTTGAGAATGCGGCTGCTAGATTTCGAATATATATTGCTGATACCGCTCGTTATTTTCTCATGTCCTTGAAGAATTCGGAAAACTGAAGTTTAATTCTTTTGATCTAAGATGGAATGAGTAACTGAAAAAAAAAGTTCCAATTGTAATGCACTAAGATATGGCGAGCAGCGTAGCTTACCACTCATTATTGAAAAGAGAGGAGAATCTTGACTCTTTTGTTCAACTTTCTCGGAGAATAAGTGCATTTCTGCTAAAAAAAGATTTCGCGATGTTTTGTTATTATCATTATTATTACACTGCTCGACATTGAAAATGCAACACCAAGAAGGAGTGGTCAGAAATTCATGCAAATTTTACCGTAGACGCACGTCACTGAGTTATGCAAATGATATGAAATGCGCAGCTCTCCGACGCACGTGAAGTAAGATATAAGAGAATGAAGTTGAAAAGTGGGCTATGTTCATGTTGGTTTTTCTGCCAGACTAATTATCGGAGAAATTTGGTTTTTGTCTCGAAGGATACGTGTGATAGGAGGAAATGCCACGCCGTCCTCAACGAAGACACTTCCAGCATATAGACGACTTTACAAGGGGTATGGTGATCGGACTGAGAAGGGGAGGTTGGTCCATACGTCAAATTGCAGCTGATACTCACATGGATGCAAGCACTGTGCATCGGCTGTGTCGGAGATGGTTGGAAAGAGGAAATGTAGCCACATTGAGGGGGTGCAGGTGCAGCCAGAGTGACGTCAGACCGCTTGGATCGACGGATTCACCGACAAGCTGTGGCGAACCCTCAAGTCACTTGTACGTTGATTCTGCAGCACGTGCAAGGTACCCTGGATGTTCCTGTGTCGACCAGAACCATTTCCCGTCGACTGGTTGCACGTGGCCTGCAATCACGGCGCCCGCTAAGAAGACTGCCATTGACCTCACAGCACAGAGTCCAACGTTTGGAATGGTGCCGGACCAGAGAGACGTGGATGGCAGAATGGCAAACCGTAGTATTCTCAGATGAATCCCGCTTCTGTTTGTCCAACGATAGTCATCGCATACGTGTGTGGCGTCGACGTGGAGAAAGATCGAATCCGACAGTAACTGTGGAACGCCCCACAGCGCGACAACGTGGCATAATGGTTTGGGGCGCTATTGCATACAATTCCGTATCACCTCTAGTTCGTATTCGGAGCCACTATGACGGCCCAACGATATGTAGATAATGTACTGCGGCCGGTGGCAATCCCCTACCTTCAGGGTCTGCCAAATGCAATTTTTCAACAGGATAACGCCCGGCCTCACAGTGCTCGAATCAGCCAACATGCTCTACGAAGTGTACAGATGCTTTCCTGGCCACCATACTCTCCTGACTTGTCACCAATCGAACATGTGTGGGACGTGATTGGACGCCATTTGCAGAACCTGTCACTGCCTCGTTCAGAGGACGAACTGTGGCAAATGGTTGCAAGGGAATGGAGTGCCATCCTTCAGGACACCATCCGTAGGCTTATTGACTCCATACCTAGACGTGTTTCTTCGTGCATCGCTGTCCGCGGTGGTCCTACTTCTTACTGAGCCGACGCTGTCCTCGCTCTAAATTTTGCTTATTTATTTTGAAATAAATATCACTTATTGTTCCATGCTGTCTCTGTCTTCTTACCAAATTTCATCAATTTCTGACCACTCCTTTTTGGTGTTGCAATTTCAATGCCGAGCAGTGTATTTAAGATTGAAGTCTCTTACCAAGAACTTTATTGCACGGACTGAATCAGTCAGCTCTTCTTAGTCGTTTCTCGTCTTTCCCATTAAAATCACTAAAAGAGAGAGAGAGGGGGGGGGGGGAGAAAATGAATTTCAATCGTGACATCTTTAATTCAACTTATGTTTTTTGCAATGATGAATTCCGATAGGTGTGTGTATACGTTGCCATGTGTGTGGGAAGTGGGGGTACTGTCTGTTCGTGAAAATCACGCCTAGCACTCGAATATCATTCCACCTAAAAAAAGGGTGATGGGTTGTGAGTGGGAACTTTCCGAAGCTTTCAATTTAAAACTTGCATTTGCTATTCTTTTGACATATTCAACTAAACCACGTATTTGAAATTAGCATCGTTCTCTACGTTGTTTGATGCGGCTCAAAATGCTTCTAATTATTCTTCCCATTATTATTATCCAACACATCACCCCTATTTTGATAAGATCAGAGAAGACCTGACTTATGCGTAATTACGCGGAAGGTTTTACCAAAGAAAATCAGACAGTATGCGTGCGTGCGTGTTTGTGTGTGTACTCCTTTGCTACCATGTCTAGAATGGTGTTGTCAAGGGACTGCTGCTGACCCCGTCTCGCTGCGCCACCATGTTTTACATGGGCCTCATGCAGCGGTCAAAGGAGCAGGAGGGAACTACCGGGACGCGAGGCTTTGTCAAACTGCTTAATCGAAAGAGGGGCGATGCCTGAGGACACGACGCCTAAGGTCCAAAAAGAAAACATAAAGCAATTTTTGAAAAATAAGAAAGGAAAGGAAAAGAAAGCTAATCAACATCGTTTTACACCTTATTTCGAAATGACAGATTAATAGGTTTGGGCGGGTTTCGGAGCTCGTGTCGTACTGCAGTTTAAGAAACGTATTTTTTTCATGTACACTTTTGCATCCCTTCGAGGCCCCTATGTTATGTAGGCCCCTCGCAATTGCGACTGTTTGCGATGTGGTAAATCCCCCACTGAGGCTCGCAAATTCTGTCCCTCCCCCACTGGTGCTACAAGCGTTTCATCCCTGAAAGGTGCCAATCGCAACGCAACCAGTAGTTTTAACAGTGTGTGTGATTACATATTGTTTAGTTGTTTATAACTGATTTTTAAAATTTTAATGTAAATTTAAAAATTGTAAATTGAAGTTTGCATAAAAATGTATTTTCAAATGCAGTATCTTTATACGGTAAAAATTGGAAAATGTGTCATGTCTGACATTAGCGAGATGATGTGATATACAGTAGCCCCTCGTTATATCGCGCCTCGTTATATCGCTCATTCGAATATATCGCTCTTCTCTTTTGGTGCCCCCCCCCCCCAAAAAAAAACAAACTTTTAGTTCGAAACCATTTTTGAGAAAATATGTAAGGTGCTCAGAAAAGGTCTCTTTCTCATTTATTTTGTCATCTATGAACAGAACGAAGGTTCTTCTATACGACTTTGGATTTTTATTTCAATAAAACAATAGGTTAATTTTATGTCTGTATACATATTTTTTAAGACCTGCACATTGAAACAACAACTGCGGTAAGGTAAATTTTTTTGTTACTTTTGACTGAAAACAAAAATCTAATGTTCGAATAAATTAATTTTTATGTGTGTGCACGTATAATTTACTTGCATGCTGGATAGAAAACTATTTTTAATGACCTCGGTTATATCGCGCTTTTTTCTTGTCCCGCGAAAAGCGCGATATAACGTGAATTTTCAGTAAGGCAAAGCCGGACGGACCAAAGAAAAAAGTTCGAATTTCGAAATAAAGCTCCCGTATATGTAAGAATTCAAGCAGAACAATGGCACCGGCATTCGTAAGTCAAAATATCACTTGATTAAGAGTTCAAATTATTACTACACATTCATATATAACATTTGATTTGGGTACCTCCCGGAGGAACTATTAAGTTTCTAAGGTTAATATGAATTAATTATCAAGAATAAGATATACAAGTAATCTCTCTGAACATTAGTTTTTGCTACTATGTGTTCGCGCAAGCGTATTTCATTCATTTTTGTACTAGCAATTGCTTTACACATAGAGAATCAATAATGTAATACGGGATTTTTTTGTCTAGTTTGGGCAGTAGCTTAATTTTTTCGGTGAAATTATTAGCAGTATTATTGAAAAAGCAATTTCATGACCTTATAGGATCCTAAAGCTCCGAGCCCTGATACTGTAGGTCAGGTACCCCCTCTCATACGGCGACCCTGATATCTTACTCCCCTCATTGGTCCCGTGATTTCTTTGAGGTGGTGTAATTGTTTTCTTTTTATGGTTTTTGCTTTGCTTCAAGTAATGATTTGGCATTCGGAAAAAATGATTTAAACTATTATTTCAAAGAAACAAAAAATTCCCACCATTAACGACTAAACCTACTAATAAACCATGGAGGAACATAAAAGATACCCACCATTAAAGACCCAACCTACTAATAACCGATGGCGGAGCAAGTTATCATAACTTGATGCTTTAATATCTATTACTGTCGTAGGAAGGTAAAGGGCAGTAACTGCAATTTTTTTATGTTTCTTTTTCAAGCAATGACAAATTGCTACATGTTTTCTTTTTGGACCTCAAACTTCGTGTAGTCCCTCTTGCAGATTGGCAGTCTGCCAACATCTTGCATCCCAGTGCTCCACCTAGGAGGACCTGCTGGGGGCCCATGCAGCTCATGGTGGCGCAGCGAGACGGAGTCCGCAATAGTCCCGTTGCACCACTATACAGAACATGGTGGCGAAAGAGTACACACGCAAGACCGCCCCACACACATACATAGCCACAACACACACACACACACACCTATCGCGGATCCTTAATGTGAAAAACAAAATTTGAATTCGAGAGGTCAAAATTCAATTTTTTAATTGTTTTGGAAAAAATGCATGAAAAAAAAAGCGTCGAATTCCAACATCCCCTTATTGTTGCTATGAGATCCAATACGTGTTTAATCAACCATCTCAAAAATTTATTTCTACAGATACTTTGTCTTCCCACGGCAGATTAGTAGGTTGTCTACGGCTTGCTAAAAGTGTATAGGAGCAACTTTGTTTTGGGGGAGAGTTTCTGTCGGCAAAATGTAGCGTAAACTAAAATGCGAAGAAACGAGAATTTACTGCGATGGGCCACATGATACTCGAAAATTCCTTGCCTTCCTTCTGGGTTCTGGCCGATCTGTTTGTCTATCCCGTGTCGAAAAATGAGATTTAATATGGACGGCGTCAAACTCAAAGTGTAAGGTAGGCAAACCTCCTAGTGAACCGTTGAGTGGGTGAGAAGACCCCAGCGAACTGCTCTCAAGCTAGGGAGCTGCAGGTTGGACGATAGATACGTTCAAATGCAGGGGATTTCAAATTACTTTTTTTTTTTTTACCACCAACACAAGTATACCGATATAGCAAGTAAAGTAGGTTCTTCAGTTCAGTCAATTTACAAAAACAGTTAGTTTTCACAGTTAGCCATACTCAAGAGATAGACTTTGTCAGGCCCTTCAATTCTAAGTTTTCTGGGGAGAGAAGGAAAGGGTATATACTCAATCTATATCGCAGTGAAAAAATACCACATTTGCGCTTAACACGGCAGTATAGCATCCTCTACAGCTCTTTCGATAAAAGCCCAACATACACTCAAAAAGAGCATCGTGCGCCGGCCACCTTGTCTGGTGGTTAGAGAAGTCTAACCCGAATATGGTGTAGTCGAGGGTTCGACTCCCAGCTCGGGAATGGATGTACTTTCTCTTTGTCCTTTCTTCGTGTGAATGTATTGTTGTACTGTGAAATAGTTGCCTACCCTGTGAGCTGTAGGCATATGTGTATACTGGCGGTAGGCATATGTGTATACTGGCGGAAGTCAGACTTCACACCAAATGACGGTACAGTTGAAAAAATGAAGCAGCGAACCCCAAATTGCCAGCTGTGCTAGCACAACAACAACAATGCCCCGTGAACACTCCTGATATTATGCTGGAACTGCTACATTTGGTAGGCCTTTAAAATTTTATTCATTAAAAGAGTATAGAAAAAAAACGACGTTTAATTGCAATCGGTCCCGTGAGCAATCGGCCCATCGGGAGATCTCTCGGCCATCCGATTGCCCAATATCCAGCCCTCTGTGCCCCTGCGCTACCAAGGGGTGGCATTCGGTCATAGCAGACCTAAAATGGATATAAACTGTCATATTGGGATTGACAATATCAGTTGGAATCGCCCACAAAAAGTATTACATGCACACCACACAGCTACATCCGGTCTAATATTCAATACTCCTCAAAAACAAACAAAGAAAAAAAAAAAAAAGAAATCCGTCAGAGATCTCGCTGTTCTAATTGCTTTTTTCTGTGTACTCTGGACGCACAGAAGAAAATGACAAAGGTTATGTTGGAAGCATAGATCCGGTTTTGCGGAATTCTACTCCAAGAAAAATGAAGAATAAAAAATCTGCAATATACGTAATTTGAATGTTGGGAAATGATTCTGAGAAGGGGTACCCTAGACGAAGGGCGTAATTACAGAGCGGGAAGTTGGTCTTCTGGGGGAGAGTGCTTATTTGGAGCAAAGCGAAAAATAATACGCAAATAAAACGAAGATGGGGGTGGATCGGCTTCTGATGAGTTTCCAGAAGTTTGGCTCCAAAGAGACTCTGCAGCTTCTTCATTGTTCTCGAAAGAGGGATATTATTATTGTTCGGTTTGCTTGTGAAAAGACTGGCGTCGAAAAGGGCGTCGGCCATTTGCTGGATGTCTGGTGTGTGGGAAAGATTTTATTTAAGTGAAAAGGAGATTTTTGCGCGAAACATTAGGAAATTAAAACATCGATAAAAAAAAACATCGATGTTTTCCTTAGACTATGTATTAATTTAAATATATCGCCTTTTTAATTTGTCTCCCGAAGAAACATCGACCAATGGCAAATTTTGGCCGATGGGCCGATGCCTATTGTTGGCCGATGGTTAAAAGACGACCGATGATCAATGGGCCGATATTTTCTCTAAGTTAGCATCGGCTGCCGATGCCAATGGCCGATGGAGTGGCCAATGGAAAAACTTAATAAATTGTTGCTGAAATGTGCGTTTTAAACATTTTTTTTGGAACGAAAAAGTATTCAGTAGGGGAATGTGGGCCACAGTGAAATAGTGGGGCAAAGTGAAATGGTAAAATATTTTTTTGAACATTTCAAAACAGAAGTCTCAGAAAACGGTGCTTTACAGAGATATTCAGTGATGCTAGGGGGGTGCTTAAATTTTTTCGATACCTTAGTGTTCGCATTTTCAGATTTCATGCGATAGCAACCACTCAAAAAGTAAAAAGGACTGCCTGCTAAGCATATCATCCAATCATCGTTTTAAAAACAAAATTTTTGACGATCTTTGGTGATATTTAAGATAAGGGGGTTGTGGTCCTTATCCGAAAATTTTCCGAAATTGAAGTCCTACAAACTCGATTGTAGACCGTATTTAGTAACATTATTAAAGGCTCGGCAAATTTTAGCTCTTGAAGCTAGAAAAAAGCAGTTTTAAACAAGTTTCGAAGTTGTTAGATGCAGAGGCAGATCCAACTTTTGTTTGGGAAGGGGAGTGCTAGTAGGTAGTAGCGGGTCTGGGGCATAGGCGTAGCGTGACCAAAAGTTTTCTTTTTTTTGGGGGGGGGGGCACAGGTCAAACATTTCAGAAATGCAGGTGGAGCTTTTGACCTCCCCCCTCCCCCCTCCCCAAGATTTTTCACTTAGCTTTTTTTTGTAAGAGAAATATTCGCTCTTAAGGCCCGTCATTTAGAAAGGTCAAGGGGGTCAATCCCCCCCCCCCGAGTTTGAGAAATCAATGTATTTACATACAAATGAGTGCGGTTCTTTTGTTTTCCAATAAAATTACAGTTTTTGCCCCCTTTGACCCCCCCCCCCCGAAAAAACTTGAAATGACGAGCCTGGAATACAGAGAGTCTTGAGCGATTATAAATATACTGCCATTAGTCCCGACTACAATTTCGGCAGCAGAACAGGACATTTTTCATTTTGTGTGTATTTTTCTCTGATTATGCGCCCCTTCCCAGGTAGCACAAATAACCTTTAAACGTTTTTAAGCGGTTGTTACAACGTTAATAACCATTTTACAACCTTTAAAAAACGAAGTATGCTACTTGGGTTGTTTTTCTCATTTTTTCAATGCTCTCGCTGAGTTTTCTTATTGTTCTATGGATTGATCTTGTAGCGACATGCATATCAGAAGAGTGATGCAATGACCTCTTTTAAGTATGATGTAGACTGATGATTTTCCCGAATTTTGCGGGGGGGGGATTTTTTGAAAAATATGCCCGAAATTCTGCATTTTGAGGCCTTATATGGAGTAGTTTTGATTAAAACTGTGAGGAAAAACGACAAACAAAAACCCCTTAAGAATTTTACACTCGATCAAAATAAAAATGTCTTGTGCTTTCACAAATCGCTGACATTGACATTAATCAACAAGCAATAAGACCGAGAGAGGAGAGGGAGGGGATAACAAGTATTAAATCTGAAAAATTGCTGAAATGTTGCATATTTAGCAAAGTTATTTTAAGGGTAAAACTTGCAATAGCAGTTAGAAACACTGCCTTTGATCCTAGTGACCTAACTTGATATCCAATATAGAAAGAAATAGGTGTACAAAAAAGGTATAAAGGCAAGGGAAAAAAATAGTCATGTAAAACGCACTCATTAAAATTATGAAAACACAACTGAAGCACAAAATAGCAAACAACGAAATAAATTAAAATTATATCAATAAAAAAAAAGGAAAATAAATGAAAAAAGAGAAACAAAATTACATAGTTAAAACAAATATCTTTGCTCAATCAGGAATAAGTTGTTATATTATAATGACAAAAGTTGAAAAGATCCAAAAGTAAGTTTTGAAAAAAAGAAGAAAATATATGTATTGAAAACAATCTTAAGTAAACGCCTAAGTATGTTCTTAAGTTTGTTATAGCTTTCACGTTCCTAACAATGTACTTAAGTACTACACAAACTATGCAATTTAAAATAGTTTTTAAACATGAATAAATGATCTAATTTTCTTTATTATGCATTATGAGAGTTTTTTACTTATTAGCCTGCGTTTAGCATTTAATCTCTCTTTAATGTGATTATAACAGACAAATGTTGGAAAAAAGCGCTTAAAAATTGAAATTTTTTATTTGGGAAAATAAAAAATTAATTTTGTGCTAAAATCCATATTTATACAAAAAAAATTTACTTTTCACTGCATTACATAAGACAAAGAGATCGTCTTTTATCTTTCTCCACTCTATCTTTCTCTCTTACAATGAGCCAGATTTTGTGAAAAAAGTATATTCAACTTCAAATTATTTTTTAATATAATAAGCAGTAACATATAATTATAAAATTTATGCCTAAAAATGTCCATATCAGGCAGCCAGAAGCAAAGGAATGTAAATGGCAAAATTAAAAATTTTGAGACGACTAAGGCAAATGGTAGCAGAACCTCTGATCTGTTTTGTGACAAGAGATGGTACTAGTAGCCCTGGTAAAAGAGTAAATGATGATGTATAGCATGTCTTAGAAAACTTTTTTCCAATGAAAGCCTACCTAAGTTTTGATCTTTAACCTCGTTTACTCAAATCTTGAATTTTTCCATCTACATACCTCTGCTTCTCATTGCATTATACAAAATAGCATGCTTTATGATTCCACACTTCTCCGAATTATTATTTTAGTAATGCAACAACAATGGAGAAGGTCAGGATAAAATCTGGCTCAACCGGGGGGAGGGGGGGGACTTTGATTATGGGCCTATATTCTCCCTCGCCCCCCCCCCCTTCAAACATGCTGGTATAATACTATAGGGCAGTGGTGGCCAACCCGCGGCACGCGTGCCACAATGTGGCACGGCAGAGCAGTAACAGTGGCACGCAAAGAATTTTTGAAAAAATTCCAAAATTGAGGAAAAAATGTCGATCTCAAAAATATTGATAAAAACAAAAACCCTTAAGCTGATAAATATGATATTGTGACGATTAAGTGTCAGGAAGTTGGCTTACAAATTGTCTGAACTACAATATTGCAAAGTATTTAACGTTAGATTTTGATATCCAACAAAAGCTGAGACGCTACAGATAATGCTTTGTAAAGCATATTTGCGTACGACACGAATGAAAATTTCGATGTTGCAGAATGGATATTTGATCTGCAATAGTTTCAGCTACGGGTGGGTGATGAAATTTTTAATAAAAAGTTAACTCTGCTGCCAAAATTAAGAAACCAGATTGGACAAAATTCGTTATGGTTGCATAAATGAAGATCCTTAAATTGTTTTTGTTACATTACTTGAAAATAATTTGGGAAAAAAACTTCAAAAGTATCATCGAATTATTTATCACAAATTCATTGCCAACGAATGAGATTTTTTCTCTGCTGGTGACCTGTAGAGTTCACGGTATTAACAAACTACGAATTAGAGCTCTGAATGTTTTGTGAACTTTTCCCAGGAGAAAGAGGAGAGCATGGCAAGTTACTCCTTCATTGAAATGTGCAATAGTTATCCAAGGGATAAATAGTCATAAGATTTTAGAATTTTAGTGAGTGTTTTTTAAAATGTTTCGAAGGAAAGCAATGAGGACTTGCTACTTAGGAATGAAGAATAGCAAATGAATTTAGCTAAGTCATCTCTTATTATCCGGCGTTTAAGTAATTTAAATTTAAGATAGTACAAGAAAAGTTTCCTAAACCAGTATAGGCCATCTACATTCTTTTATGGTGAAACTTCAGTTTCTTTCTAATTTGGAAAAAAAAAAACATTAAATTTAATACTGAAAGTATCAACACAAATTTAATAATTTTTCAATGTTATATGGAGAAAATTTTACCCCTATTTTGAATATTCATTCAGTGTTAGGTTTGATGATTTTCAGGATCATTAAAAAATGCTGATCTTTTCAAATTCTTTGTCTCTTTCTCGGCAAGACACTACTTGTTTTCCTTCTGAAATCCGAATCGGAATTACTGATCTTTTGCATCGGTAATCAAATATAAGAGCTTACTTCAACAGAAAGTCATCCACGTTATACAGAAATTTGGAAATTTGTACCAACAATTTTTTGTTTCACATTTTACACACTTTAGCCGTCTGATGCTGTTGTAGATTTGGTTCAACATACGCTTCTAAACAAATAATTTTCGTTATGAATGCAGAAAAATCTAAATACCGTTGAATATTAATTGATAGTACTTAAAACATTAAACTTCTTAGGATTCTCCAAGAACTAATCCTAAAATTAAGGACTTGGTAAAAAAGATACAGACTCATAAATCACATTAAGTACCGACTGTTTAATTTTTAGAGTAGAATGTTTGATGTCACTTGTTTCTTTTTTAAGCGGAAGTCAACTGACAGAACCTATTAAAGTGTTTATTAACGATAACTCTTAAGTTTGGACTAGTAATATCTTTATTATACATTTAGATTTCAATTGCTCAGATTTACGAGAAAAAATGTTTCATTTGAGTAAAAATTACATAGTCAGCTAACATAAAATCTATTTTTAACTTAAAAAAAAAGAAAAATTCAGTTTGTTGGGAAAATACAAGGTAGCACGGTGAGCTTTTTCTCTCCAGATAGTGGCACTCTCCCGAAAAAGGTTGGCCACCCCTGCTATTGTCATTCCATTTTAAATCAACAAATTTTCAAAAAAGTTGTTGCATCACCATTTTTGATTTTGTTGAAAATTTGCATGTGTATTCCTTTTACTTCCCAGAGCTCAAAATAGTGTTCATTTTATTTTTAAAAAATTTACCCTTTGACATATAGGCCATTTTTGTTGTTGGCAACAGCGAAAATCGGGCGTTTTGATGCTTTGTCTTATGAACTATAACTTTTTTTCTATCTAAGATTTTGAGCTCAAATATAGCTCATTGGAAAGCTAAGAAAAAGATCTTTTTATATATGCTATTAATAAATTTCAGATTTGAAAAAACTATTTATTTTTTCAAGGTCGAAGTTCACGACGAAAATAACATATTTTACTACTTTCGAACATTAAAAAACCCATGAAGGGTTCAGAGTAACAAGCCGATTTTTTCATCATATATTCATAGTCATGGTTACTTACTGTATAAAAAAAATTGGCTTGTTACTCCACCCCCTTTATGAGATATGCCCCCCCAAAGTTGTAAATTTTTTAAAAAATCCATTTTTCAATGCTAAAAAAATGCATGTGGGGGGCAAGATAAAAAAAATTTTTAAATGTGGTATTTTAAGTAATTTTTACCAGCTTTCTAATGAAATAAAAGTTGATTTGTTATTCAAAGGCGTTTGGCAGATATAAGGGACTGAACTTTCAAAAAATTGCACAAAAACAACACGATTATTTTCATTTTTTTAAATCATTTTTTATTTAAATGTAATTATATATCTTATTCTTTGCTTTAAATGGTAAAAAAAGACTAAGAAGAGCAATGAAGAAACATATTTAAAGTTTAATAAGATAATTTAATATTTTTAATACCTGGGAATATAGAATACCACTAAACTTGTATGATTTTTAAACATCTGATTGCTACCTACAACAGGACTGAGCATTTCTCAACTTGGCCAGGTTTGTTCATACCATGTGGTCATCCTCGTTCTGGCTTGCTCTCACATGTGTATCTTAGTTGTCTTTCAAGTTCTGAAAGAAGAAAGAAGTAAGTTGTTGAGCTAGTGTTTCTGATGTAAAATCTTATGAAGCTTATGTGATTTCTTTTCAATTCAAGTTCATTCATATTCACAGAATGTTTTGTTAAAGGTAAAAGAAGAAATTCTTTAGAATCCTTAAATATAAATTTAAATTTGTCTTTCTACATGTAAACTGTGAATAAGTTATGGATAACCCTAAATGCTCCATAGGAGTTTTTGAGAATGATGATTGTAATATTTTAAGTTACAGTAGGCATACTGTAAATAGTATTTCTGAGTAGAGTGATAATGATAAAACTTTACTGCACCTGAGTGCTGGGTGTAAAACTATTGAAACTGTTTGTACCTACCATGCAAAAAAATTTCTTGCCAAATTTTGCCACCTTTATGGAATTTCTTGCTGGTGGGTACAAACAGTTTCAATAGTTTTACACCTAGTTCTCAGGTACAGTAAAGTTTTATCATCATCACTGTACTCAGAAATACTATTTACAGTAGACTTTCTACTGTAACTTAAAATATTACAATCATCATTCTCAAAAACTCCTATGGAGCATTTAGGGTTATCCATAACTTATTCACTGTTTATATGTAGAAAGACAAATTTAAATTTATATTTAATGATTCTAAAGAATTTCTTCTTTTACCTTTAACAAAACATTCTGTGAATATGAATGAACTTGAAATGAAAAGAAATCACATCAGCTTCACAAGATTTTACAGCAGAAACACTAGCTCAACAACCTACTTCTTTCAGAATTTGAAAGACAACTAAGATACACATGCGAGAGCAAGCCAGAACAAGGATAACCACAAGGTATGAACAAACCTGGACAAGTTGAGAAATGCTCAGTCCTGTTGTAGGTAGCAATCAGATGTTTAAAAATCCGACAAGTTTAGTGGTATTCTATATTCCCAGGTGTTAAAAATATTAAATTATCTTATTAAACTTTAAATATGTTTCTTCATTGCTCTTCTTAGTCTTTTTTTAGCATTTAAGGCAAAGAGTAAGGTATATAATTACATTTAAATAAAAAAAAATATTTAAAAAATGAAAATAATCGTGTTGTTTTTGTGCAATTTTTTGAAAGTTCAGTCCCTTATATCTGCCAAACGCCTTTGAATAACAAAGCAACTTTTATTTTATTAGAAAACTGGTAAAAAGTACTTAAAATACCACATATAAAAATTTTTTTATCTTGCCCCCCACATGCATTTTTTTAGCGTTGAAAATTGGATTTTTTAAAAAATTTACAACTTTGGGGGGGCATATCTCATAAAGGGGGTGGAGTAACAGGTCAATTTTTTTTTGTACAGTAAGTAACCATGACTATGAATATATGATGAAAAAATCGGTTTGTTACTTTGAACCCTTCATGGGTTTTTTAATGTTCGAAAGTAGTAAAAAATGTCATTTTCGTCGTGAACTTTGACCTTGAAAAAATAAATATTTTTTTTTAATCTGAAATGTATTGTTAGCATATATAAAAAGATCTTTTTCTTAGCTTTCCAATGAGCTATATTTGAGCTCAAAATCTTTGATAGAAAAAAAGTTATAGTTCATAAGACAAAGCATCAAAACGCCCGATTTTCGCTGTTGCCAACAACAAAAATGGCCTACATATCAAAGGGTAAATTTTTTAAAAATAAAATGAACACTGTTTTGAGCTCTGGGAAGTAAAAGGAATACACATGCAAATTTTCATCAAAATCAAAAATGGTGATGCGCACCCCATTTGTTGATTTAAAATGGAATGACCCGAAGGTTTTGTCCAGGAACCAATTGGGCTGTTTTTAAACATCAGTCCAGGCAAATGTAAAAATGAATTGTTTCTACAATTTTTCGTCATAAAGAAAATGCTATAAATGCATATGAAATTCTATTTTAATGTAGCAGTTTCAACTACTGATACCAATATTATTGATGCATACAGTACCCGCCAAAATGTTTACTTAATAGAGAGGGGGTAATTGGGTCTCCTTGCATTCCCTTTTTGGAAGAGTAATCGAACAAAGTAAAACAATTATTCACATCCAATTGGGAAGTTTCAACCTATTAAATACTCCTACTTTGACAACTAGATATTGTTAAGAGACTTATATAACACAAAAATTCACCATCACCGAATTTTCAAACACGATCGACTTTTAAGGAATTTTTAAAAACCCCACAGGCAAAAAAGCGCGCCGTGAGAACTTATCTAAATTTTTGTCCATGATTTTCTATGCACTCTATGTTTTTTAATATGCTTTGCAGAAATCTTTGAAATGATAAGTCAGATTCATTTTGTAAAATTCAAATTTTTTTTGCTGTATCAAGTAAAGATAAAATTGCGTTATTAAAATTGTATCAATTGTATAACTTTATTTTAAGGCTTCAGCGATATTTGTTAGTACACAGTTTGATATATGTAATGCACAAGGAACAGAAATTGCGAAGGAACTTCACCGTATTCCAGCATCTCCTTCTGACGGCTCAAATTTGACAATACTAAAAATGTACTAATCTTATCAACTTAGCTGTTTATTGATCTATTTTGCAAATCGAAATTAGTAAAATCCTCAAACAGTAATCCTCCGTAATAGCGGACACCTCCAAATAACGGACAAAACTTCTGGTTCCGTGATTGTCAGGTTATTCGGATATTTTATTGTAATTCTTAAAAATGTGTCATCAAAGTGATCATTCGAAAAGTGTCTGCTGTGTTGTGAAAACTTCGGCATTTGCCCGCATAAAATAGACAAGATAGAATACCCCTTTAAGAAAATTTAGGGATTCCCCCCCAAAAACCATCAGCCATGCATCGGTATTTAGATGTTTTCCGAGGCCGATGGGCAGATGTTTTTTCTAAGTTAGCATCGGCGGCCGATGGCTGCTAAAGCGCTATTCAGATTACGACCGAACCGGTCGTCCGAACCGAATTTTTCGCTGCGAAACTGGTTTTCGAAATCCGTTGCCATTACACCAAGCCGAAAAATCGGCTCCCGTTGCCGCCGCCGTTCTAGAATAGAATGCTGGATGTAGCCGGGCCCGAAACCAGACCGGTTCTTTGGTAGCGACTTCATTGGCTCCCGCCAGGTGTGGGCTCTTCGTAATTAGTGAGGGAATACCATCACGTGACTTTCGGACGGAGGTAATGCGAATGATGGAAAATTTTCCCCTCCTTCCGTCACGTCCGAAAAACCACTTCGTTCGGCTGGATCGGTCGCTATGTGTATAGGGGAGAGTGGTAATGAATGGGCCACTTTTTGGTTTTGAATTTTTGTAATTTTTTCTAACACTTTGTTTTAACTCTAAATTGGTGTTTTAGTTACTTTACTTATCTGGCAATCTAAAAAAGTCATAAAAGTTGGATTAGCACCTGTCTATAATGAATTATAACAGAAAATAAAAATTTTGAAAATTGGCCCATTCAACCCCACCTATGGGGTTGAATGGGCCATCGAAGGTAATGAATGGGCCATCCACTAAATGAATTCAATGAAAACATGTGGATTTAATCCTCTGTTTGCTGAATATGACAAAATAAATGTGGCACTTGACATGATGATACAAAATCATACTGATTTAAAATTATATAAACATCAAAACTGATGCAATTAAAATAAAACTGATGCATACCAATTGTGGCAGAAAAATGACTAAATACTGAGATTGCAAGAAATAAATAACATCAGATATATATAAAAAAATAGATAATACACACTATGATTTTAACAAAATTTATATATTTCAAAAATAATATTAAAAATCACTTTCAAAAACTTCATCTTCATTTTCAAACTTGTCAAAATTCAAAAATTTTTTTTTAAATTTACTAGACATCGGGAATAAGAAATATATAACTTAAGTTACCAAGAAAGAAAATGAAATTGTACTGTGAGGAATATTATATGAAGGAGAGAGGGGGGCTTTTTCAATCCATGCACTGCGACCAGAGGTCTATTGTACTATAGGAATATAATATAGATCTGCAAATTATATTTAGAAGTTACTACAAACCTATTTTGACGACAGTAATCTTTATCTATGACAGTCAGTTGTGTTTCATATTAATGCGAAAATCCAAAGAAAAGGAAGTAGAACAATATTTAGGTGGCCCATTCATTACCATGACATAGTGGCCCATTCAGCCCCACCTATGCCTTTGGAATACATTAAGGTTTTTTGAGTACATTGAATTTAGATAACACCAAAATACATCTTCAGATTAGTTTATAGATATGGAAAGACTAGCCTATACATATGTATGCAGTGAAATACTTGGTATATTTTAGCTAGGAAATGTTTTACTAAAAAGGGAAAAACTTACTTTTCAGTCAGATTCTTGACCATGCCCCTCTAGTTTGAAAATGGCTCAGCCAAACGAATGAAAATTGGATGAGTTTAGTAGAACGAATAGCTACATCTATTAGTGGCATCAAAAAAAAATTCATGCAAATACTTTTTCATATTTTGTTAGTGGCCCATTCATCACCATGGCCCATTCATTACCACTCTCCCCTAGGTCTTATATCTTTCAACTTTCGGGGCCGATGCATCGGTCGAGCCTTAATATTTAGCGTGTTATCATTCAAGTTACAAACATATTTCATTTAATATAGATGAGCAAATATTTAGAAAAGTGCCAATTTGAGTCCCAAGTGAATTTTCACTAGTATTTCAATAACTAGTTAAAAGAATAATTTTCCCCAGAAAGAAGATAAGGTTCTGCTTTCATTTCATCTAATAACATCAGAAAAAAAAATTTTTTTCTTCAGAAAATATTGTTTTTATACATCAAAAATCAGATCGGTAACGTGTCCCCAGTAGCAAAGCTTAGCATGCAAACAGGTCATGCGCACTTTCTAACTTCCTAAAAAAACGCACTTGCACAAAAAACGATTCTATTTTTACCCCTTTGTTAATATTTTACTTCATTTTTGTTTTAATCGATTTCTGATTTTCTAGCCGATGCGAAATAAGCGTGTCCCAAGTTCCGTCGTCTGAGTGGTAACAATAACTTCCGATCTATTTTTAGGCTCCCAAAATCATTTCCTGCACCTATACCACGTGATACTGAGTACCTGGTGGGATGTTTTATCGAATCGTAATTAAAAATTTGCATTTCTGCATCTAAAATTGTAGGTAATATTTTTTAAAGTGATTTTATAAAATGTGTGTCATTTGAGTCATCAGATCGGTAACACGCTCTAAAATGCGCAGTTTTTATTATTTTAAAAATTATTTTATATATAAGTATAGTCCTTTATTACAAGTGAAAAAACCACGTGTTTGATTTTGGTTTAGTGCGATCGACTCGGAAATAAAAAAAAAAACTTTGTCAGTTTGTCAGATCGGTAACAGTCAGAGCGGTAACATTGAAAAACAGCGAATATGTTACAGAACTAACTCACACGTTTCAGAATTTTAAAAAGCAAAAATCATAGATTTTAGCCATATATATTGAATATTTTTGTTCTTAAAAAATGAAAAGCAATGAGTTTTAGTACAATTGCTTCATTTGTGGTTTGTATGACCTAACAATAGAAGTTAGTAAAATAAGAAAAATTGACACTGCAGAAATTAAGTTAATTAATTATTATTATTTATTTATTTATTTTTTTATTTTTTGGTGTTTCAATTTCTCATAACTTCGCTAAATAACTAGATAAAACTAGCATGCTGAATTTGAATTTCTGATCAAGAAATTAAATTTCCTGCAACTAAATAAAGAAAAGCAGGCAGCAGAGTTGTGTGTTGAAAAAGTTGAAGTTGTAAGTTGTGTGTTGTTTCAAAACAAAACAAATGTTTTATTAGCTTGGATTTGGTAATCTCATAATTTATTTTATCTAAAAACCTTATCGCTCATTTTTATTTTCAAGAAATGCTTTTTTATAATGAAATTTGATTTTTTAGCCTAATATATATATTTTAATATAATTATCTTAATTCTATGTTAAAAATGCAAGGAAATGATATCATATTTAGAGATGTTAACGAAGACTGAAAGCATAAACTCAAGTATGTAACTCATATTAACATCAGATCTGTAACATTCATCAGATCTGTAACGGCTTAAAAGTGAATAATCTAAGGAGGGGGTAAATAACTTCCTTGACCTCCCCCCTTTTATTTTCTTGCATTTAAACCCAATTTAGACGGAAATCCAATATTAGTTTTTTTCTGCAAAAAATTTTTTTTTTCAGAAAACTCCAACTTCAAATTGGCACTTTTCTAAATATTAACTCAGATACTAATATACTTCTTCTAGAATAGATCTTTAAGACGTGTTTTGGGAATCAGTGGTTTTTACTTTAATTTTTGGCTGAGATCGATTGCTTTGCCTCACATGTATCAGCGCACTTATGTATGATTTTAAACGGGCTAAAGTAGTTTTTATGTTGTAAGGATTTTATTTAGAAGAAAAAAAAAATCCTTTTTACTTCTGCTTACAAGGTATCTAAAAGATAGTAGATTGTAGTAATGTCGTGTGTATGATATTTTCAATTGGGGATTCAGCTTTTTGTTTTGGAACTGTTAATATCAAGAACAAATTGTTATAAATCTGAAAGTAAATTCAATGAAGATTAAAATGTAAAAGCAAAGAAATTTTTAATAATAGTAATTAAAAAAAATAGTAAATTAATACACAAATAAAATTAAAACTCGCACACAAAGTAATTATATCAATATAAAAAGATTCAATATCTCCTCAGAAACAAATCTGTTGTAAAAATTCCTCTGCACGAAAACCTTTAATATTCCCCACAAAAAAAAAAAAAAAAAAAAAAAAAAAAAAAAAAAAAAAAAAACTTCCTCCTAAACCCTCAACCTTAAATTGATTCCTCGTTTGTCCTCCCCATCGATATATAATACCGCTATTATACATCGCTGGTCCGCCCAATGTGGGACAACTACCATCCTCCCTGTTTTCTTTTTCCATCACACCTACGTCCGCTAAAATCTCCCCCACCGCCAACTCCCCACCAGTATGAATAGTTATAGGGTCATTCCACGTCAAGTGATCCAAAATCTGAGAAAAATTTTACCTTACATTTTTGTATTTCTTTCACATTTGGCTCATCAATTGTACGCCTTGAGGTAATCAAAAGTCTCAATTTTTGGATTTTTATCTCTATTATTTTTTCATTTATGAAACTTTGAACTTTGGAAAAACCCTCGTTTTCCTACGGATAGGGGTACATAAAAGGGACCATAACTCGGCACCAAATATAGATAGAAAGATTTGGTAAAAAGCATTTTAAAGTACGTTAGTTGCCGCTTAATTGGATATGCAACATGACTAATTTGATAAAAATTTTCTTTTTCAAAAAATGAAATTTAAATTTCAAATTTAAATTTCTCAAAAAACATATAATGAGTTTTTTTGAAAAAATTCTCAAAAATTCTTGTGTATTTCATCTATGTTTGTACAAATTTTTAGATTGGGATCTCAATGGGATCATATTTTTTTGAATTTTTGAATAAAACTGTATAGGAAAAAAATGATATTTTTTAGATTCTATTTATTTAAATACTAAGTTCTCTTGCTCGTGATGGTCTAAAAAGTAGTAAACAAACATGAATATGTTTAAAGTGAGCTGGCATGAGCTTATAGATTTGTCAGGTTCACCCCCCTACCCCTTTCTTCCCCGCACAACCACTCTTTTTTAATTCAAAACTGTTCAAAATGTTTAAAAAAAACAAAAACTCTGATACAAAATGAATAGTAAACTTATTTAAAGTGGGGAAATGGGTTTCCTTATAACTAGACGAAGTATCCCCCTCCCCACCCAAATATACTATTCACACTATACTAATATGACGTCTAACCTGGGGATTGAGTTAGGGATTATTTTTACCCTAGGTATATATATTGTTTTTCAGACGAAGTGTTTCTTTTCGATCCGAACTTCAAAGTGTACTTAACTTCAATATCTGAAGTTTAACTTTATGATTAATTTCATCTTCTACCCCAGCACCAATCTTCAATTTTGAAGGGAGGAAATAAATGGGTCGCCCCAAGATCATAGCAAACAGCAAAATAGCACTGTTTCGCCTTGTTCTCATCGTTTTTTCTATTCTTTTCGCACAAAACTGAAAATAAATCAAAATATCAGATCATATGTCTGTGTCCAAATAACTATCTTTCCACAGTATCTAGTGTGCAGCTGTTATTTAATTTTTTTAATCGTTTGTGTTCTTTTTCATTTTGTTGTGAAGGAAAGTAATGCAGCAAGATATATATATATATATATATATTAAACAAACACTGCTTTTTTGAGCACAACCTCACATGTTGTTTAACTTCTTTACAGATTGCTCCCCCCCCTTACCCTACCTTTCTACTCCAAACTTTTATTTTTTTATCATCCCGCCTACCCCCATTTCAAAGCCTTAGTCTCTACTGATGTCTGGTAGTGTTTCAGTTTGTTCTGTTTGTTACTCTTTCCTATTAGCTCATGAGCTTTGTCCAATAAGAGAAAGGAAAGGCAGTGATGGGGACTGACATATAACGTGACACTTTAACTTCTTTTCAGTTTTGTGTAAAAATAATGGGAAAACATTATGAGAACAAGGGGAAACAGTGCTATTTTGCTGTTTGCTATGATCTTGGGGCGACCCATTTATTCCCTCCCTTCAAAATTGAAGATTGGTGCTGGGGGAGGGGATGAAATGAACCATAAGTTCAAATTCAGATTTTGAATGGAAGTACACTTTGTGAAGTTCGGATTGAAAACGAAATACTTTGTCTGAAAAACAATATATACTTAGGGGGAAAATAATCCTCAAATCAATCCCCAGGTGAGACGTCATATTAGTATAGCGTTAATGGTATATTTGGGTGGGGGAAAAGTTGTACTTTGCCTTGTTATAAGGAAGCCCATTTATCAACTTTAAACAAGTTTACTGTTCATTTTGTATCAAGGAAGCTTTTTTTTAGCATTTTAAACAGTTTGGGGGGAAAATGGTTGGGTCAGGAAGGAAGGGAGGGGGAGCTGACCAATCTACAAGTTAATGCTAGCTCACTTACCTAGAGTAAAAATAATAGTCAATTCAATCCCCAGGTTAGACGTCATAATAGTACAGCGTTAATGGTATATTTGGGTGGAGGAGCGGGATACTTCGTCTAGTTATAAGGAAACTCATTTATCAACTTTAAAACAGTTTACTATTCATTTTGTAGAGTTTTTTTTTTTTTTTACATTTTGAACAGTTTTGAATTAAAAAAGAGTGGTTGTGCGGGGGAGGAAGGGGGGGAGGGGGGTGAACCTGACAAATGTATAAGCTCATGCTAGCTCACTTTAAACATATTCATGCTTGTTCACTACTTTTTAGACCATCACAAGCAAGAGAACTTAGTATATAAATAAATAGAATCTAAAAAATATCATTTTTTTCCTATACAGTTTTATTCAAAAATTCAAAAAAATATGATCCCATTGAGATCCCAATCTAAAAATTTGTACAAACATAGACGAAATACACAAGAATTTTTGAGAATTTTTTCAAAAAAATTCATTATATGTTTTTCGAGAAATTTAAATTTGAAATTTAAATTTCATTTTTTGAAAAAGAAAATTTTTATCAAATTAGTCATGTTGCATATCCAATTAAGCGGCAACTAACGTACTTTAAAATGCCATTTACGAAATCGTTCTATCTATATTTGGTGCCGAGTTATGGTCCCTTTTATGTACCCTTATCCATGGAAAAACGAGGGTTTTTCCAAAGTTCAAAGTCTCATAAATGAAAAAATAATAGAGATAAAAATCCAAAAATTGAGACTTTTGATTACCTCAAGGGGTACAATTGATGAGCCAAATGTGAAAGAAATACAAAAATGTAAGGTAAAACGTTGGATCACTTGACATGGAATGACCCTATAGTGTTTTTAATCTTGTTAGGCGGGCAACTTTGCAAAGTGAGCGGTTGCTTGGTAAGCAAAAAGTGTCTTCAACTTTCATTGAAGTGAAACAAGGCCGTCCCGAGGTCTAAAAGCAGAGGGGAGGCGCATTTTTTTTCAAATTTCGGGGGCAATTACTGGCATAAGAAGAAACGAATCGGGAGAATTTCGATAATAAGCAATAAATGCAAATTAATTATATGAACATGAAGTCGTAAAGGTAATGTTTGCGAAGGTCACCCCAGGCAAATTTTCGAAACTGTGGTCTTAAAATTGCGGTTCAGACTATCTCTGGTGATGTTGTAGGAAGAGTAGAGATTCAGGGACTTTTATGAATGTGAAGTTTCTTCACTTTTCCGCATAAAAGTGAAGTTTTCTTCACTTTTATGAATGGGTTGAATTTATTGCCTCCTCAGAAATTTGAGGTCTATTCATGTGACGTCATACTCACGGATCACGTGACCACAATTTGCCGCGAACCTGCTGTTTACATATTGAATGGCTGCCACGCGCGATGTCATTACGAGAGAAATGCGGAAAACGTGCACTTTCAGCCTAAAATTTGCAATCATTCCCATCATTTTTTCAACTAACGAAAGCATAATCCACAGATTGTAAGATTACATTTTCTCTTTCTTTGTCTGCTTTTTTAGCGGTGCTCATAGTTTATTTTTAAGCTAACGATATAAACACATTCGTTAGCTCCATATGTAGGGATAGTACAGATGATACAATTTCATTTTTCACACCACCATAAAGTAGATGAAGCGTATAATTTACAGGTGAAGTACGAGTGAACAGTTGATTAAGTTTGAAACAATGTCTGAAATCATCGTTATCGTCATATATTATGCATGATTGTTTACCCTAATACAATGTTGAACCGTTTATACGTTTTTATGGAAGTATTGAAAAAAAAAAAGAAAAAAAACGTATTATAGGTACACGTTAATATGCATTGGACTCTGTTGAGACCGATTTAGCGAACTTATTGAAAACATACAAAAGGAGCTTCACTGTGTAGTTAAATCCAATACTTGATATTTCTCTTAATCAAAAATGCGAAATTGTGTAACATGAGATTTGCATTTAACATTCTATTCAAATAATAATTCCAGTTTACTTGGTTTGATGAACATGATTCATTTTTATTTACTTCAAACTAAATGAAATTTCATCAGTTTTTTTTCTTTCTCATATTCTATTCCTTGTATATATTTACAAACAATGACTACAGTGAATTTATAAAAGAAAATTTTCTTACAATTTGAGCATTGGCTTTCACAGCATTCTAATTTTCAAATACAAATTCTCAAAGAAAACGCTTTTTACTTGTCTAGACTACGATCATTCAAAAGATTGCAGTATTATTAGGAAGTAAACTAGAGAGCAGGAAAATACATGATTAACCGTATCATTTTAGTGGCTTAGCAAAACATTTTTCTATGTGGGGGGGGGGGGGGGGTGTCACACACATTGGAAAATTTTCGAAATAAAAGATCGAAAACATGATTTAAGCCCTCAAATGTGTTTTCATACATATAATTTTCTTGCTTTATTGGCAGGGTTATGACCCCCCCCCCCCTCCCTTGCTACGCCATTGCATCATTTGTTGAGATACAGCTGAAAGTGATACTACAGAACCTATCACTTTGTCGAAGGAACAATATGTAAAGAATGTACTATCGAACCTCCATATATCAAACCTCCACATGTTGAAATTTTCTATATATTGAACATAAATCAAATCTCTATATTTATTACACCGAAAAGCAGTTTCCATACATCAAAAAAAAAAAAAAAAAAAAATCTCCATATACCGAAATTATTTTTTGGACATAATGGGTCATTTTATTTGGCTCCTCCCTCTTCCCCCGGTCGCGATGCTCATAATCTACTAAATGTGATGCTTCTTTCCGTTACATTGCTATAAGGGGATCTGAGTTACAGTTTTAGGTTAAAAAAGTGGGTTTGGGGATAAATGTCTTCGAAATATCTCTCCCCCCCCCACACATTATTGACAGCATACATTGCCAGTTTGTGCACATGATCACACAGACCTATTAGAGAACCAGTATAAAATAGTACAATACAGACACATTAAATATAGAATAGAATTTATAGCATAAAGAACGAAATTACAACCAGGGCAAGGGTGAGAATTACATCCGCCACCCTGTGGTAGTAAGGCTGTGGTGCTGCCAAACTGCACTACTGATACTTCTCGAAATGTAAGGTACATAAATGCAGCTGTATGTAATAGTAAGTCACTTAGGGAGGAGGGCCAGGGCCCGATTAACCTCTGAAGTTAGGGGAAGCTCAGTCTCATTTTGAGGCGAGTGGAAAATATTTATACTCTTGAAATATTGAAACAAATCTTGGCAAGGGTACAGCTATTATTTGTAAAATTAGTTCTAGCAGAATTCACATTAAATTCTGTCCCCTTCCGTCACTAATAAATAGATTTTTCATACATTACACGCGGTTGCATCGCAATTCTATGATTAGATGTTAAATTAGATTTATTACTTCACAAAATTAATAAAACTCAATAAAATACATTATAAAAATGTTGGGCCGAATCTCACATTTAAAAATGTCTTCACTGTCATAAAACTTTTCGGAAAAGGTTTATTGAACCAGTTTTACAATTACCTTTAGACATGCATTTAAAAGCGGAAACTAGAATTTTTAAATTGCAGATTTTTTGTAATTTTTGGGCCCCCTGAAAATATTAAAGGGAAGCTCCTGCTTCCCGAGCCTTTTGGGTAATTATGCCCTGAGGAGGGGATCTGTAACCTACCTCCATGTCTGCACCTGTACTGTAATTTGTATTGTGACATTTATGATACAGTTACCTTTACATTTTGTTCTTTACTTTAAAACATGAATACATTGTAAAAAAATGTTTACTATAAACGCAGGCTACTTAGGCCCAAACTTTCAAACGGATACAACGCTCCAAGCCAAGGTTTCTCAAACCGTGGTAGGTGTACCATTGGTGGTACGTGACTTACTAAGTGCTAGTACACAAAAAGGCTGACGTAAAAAAAAAAAAAAAAAAGAAATACAAACATATTATTGAAAGTTTTTTCTATAATTCATAAAAATTTTAATTAATAATATCATACAGTTAAGGTTAAGTGTAGTCAATGTTCAAAAATTTGGCAATCAATATCATTTATCTTACATAGAGCACTTTTAGATTTAGCCGTTGGCCGTCAGTACACTTCAAAAAATTAGGATTTTACAAAACAACCACCAGGATCACATTAAATAAAAATATTTGATTATGAAAAGATAGTAATTTTTTTTTATATATTTGCCTCTTTATTAAAATGATTTTATTCGTAACAAAATATGACAAAATAATATATGAATAGAAAATTTTGAACAAATGCAAATTACGAAAAAGTGAACTTATTATTTCAGCCCCCAAAGCAGAATACTGCTAAATTTGGAACGTACGTCGTAGAACAGATACTTTAACTGCAGAACAATTCTGTTCAAATGTGAGGAAAAATTTTCTACAGAAAAGGTAGATTTTCTGCAATAAGTTTTTATAACTAAAGATATAATTTTGCAGAAATGTATCACAATTTCTGCAGGTTTCTTTAAATTTTCTTTCAAATTAAAAATTGCATATTTAGTAAAAGATATTTGCAGAAAACCTATAGGTTTCTGTAGAAAATTATCTTTGGCTACACTTATTTTATACCCTTTAAATAGTTTTATAGTCTCCCTCTTCAAAGACTGATCTGTAAATGATTAGCTATAGAAGGCAAAAATTTTACATTCAACATCTTTGTGTAACCATCACTTGGTTGTACTATTGGCCATGTGCTGTTATTCTGAGTGAATATACATTGTTTCTAATGTTGTGTCAAAGCACTCAGAGTTCCTGTATGTTTGGAGAAACAGAGGCAGTTCTTTTAACTGCCAAGAATGGAGGCATAGTACAGGGTTTTTCATTTTCTGTCAAGAATATGAGCCTAAAATCTTAGTTTCATGCTTTTCTTTGCAGTTAAGACTGTGTACTGAACAATTAAACAAATATTCCTTTCGTGGACCTGCATGACACAGCAGTTTTGATTTTGGGATCACTTTTGAAAAAGGTCACGTTTCTATGCTTACAGTGCTTGAAGCACTTGCAGAACAATTTTGGTCGAATGATTTTACATTGCAGAACATCACAAAGTATTCTGCTTTGGGGATTTCAGCGACTATATATCAAGAATATTGTTTCGGCGTATTTCAATGATATTGTAATGATCGTTCTATAAATCAATGTTTAACACTAGCCATAGTTTTTAAAAATCGCAAAATACTATCTTATTATCTGAAATGATACATTTATCCATGATGTACTGTACAATCAAGTGGTACGAAAGTTTAAAAAAGTTGAGAAATGTTGCTCTGGGCTATCCTTCAGTTTTTTAAATTAATTTCGACAGAATCCCCTAAAGAGCCCTCTAAGAAGTATGTGATAAAAAGGTTGGTTAAAGCGTTTTGAATTATTGAGGTTCTACTGTATTCTAGTTTTGCATACAAATCCATCGGCTTTAATGAATAAAACATGAAACTGAAGAACGAGCAATTTCCATTGTTGACGGAAATTTTTTCCACAATAATAAACAGCATCAATGTATCATGCTTTTTCATTATGCTATCAAATGAGACTCAGATTAACCTAGCAAGAGCATAGAAAATCGATAATAGAAATAAATTGGAACAAAGTTATTCTTACCTTATTTATGTGTTACAGAATGCCTGTAGAATATAGCACAAAAAAGATCAGCAAAAGAGTATGTAGATTTTAAAGTATATTAACAAACTCTATTGCTGCCTATTTTGTTATTGTTGTTTCATAAAAAGACTTGTAGCTTAATGTTGTCTGACTTCATGTTCAAAGCAATGATGCTGACTTGAAAATGAGGAAGAACTGCAAACAAAATAACAGGAATGAACAATACTAAACACACTAACTTGCACTTCAAACCGAAAAACAAATTTTTTTTTGGAAAAACGATTATTTTCTTACTACTATGCAGTCTTAATTCTTATTAATTAAAACTAAATACCAATCAAATAAAAGCTTATTAACACGCTGTTCTTCTAAGTATAAATAAAGTACTAAATGCACCTAATTAAATTCAAAAGAATTTGAGACTTAATAAAATAAGGAATATACAGGTGTACTAATTTGTGCAATATTAACAACTTACTTAGTGGTAGCAAAGCTATGCGTTCACTTTCATTACCGGTTTTACGGAAACAGTGTCAGCATTGTATTTTTTTTTATTACGCCTCGGCGATTTACAATTAGAGATGCAAAAAAACCCGGGAATTTTGGGGAATAAACCCGGAATTTTGGGGAACATTGGTAATTTTGAATGTAAACAAACATAGTAATTTTTTACATAGTTGTTATGCCAAATGCATGAGTAAAAAATTAAGACTTCGTCATTATTTGAGTTAAAATTGCAACCACTTTCAAAACAGTACTGTTATTAAATGTACTGTTCTGGTAAGCAGTTACCTTTGGAGCCCTTAAAAAAAAGAGAGGAAAAAAAATGCCGAAAAGAACATTTTTAATTTGATAAAAACCACTCAGACAACCCTGTCTATTGGAACAAAATAAATAACGTAATGTTTTAAAGGAGGTTAAATATGTGACATACATTGAAAATCTTTTATGTTAGATACATAAAAAAAGTTATGTTAGTTACATAAAATACTAAACATTTTATTTAAAAAAAACCCATCAATTAACAAGTGAAGAAGCAATTATTGCAAGAGATAAGTAATTAGTTGCACTTTTAGAAAGCAAACACAACAAACCAACTTAATTTGAATATTATACCCCGTGACAAAACAAACTCAAGATAGGGTGGCCTCTTTCCCGTATTATTTTGAAATAATTTTCTGATAAGCAGTTACATGTACTGCAAAACATAACCGTAGGAAATATCTTTTGAATGTATCTAATTACGGTAATAAATACAAATTTCAAACCCAACATTTCTTAATACTTTGAAAATTCCCAAAACTCCCGGGAAGTTTCAAAATTCCCTTCCCAAAAAACCCGGTTTTTTTCCGGAAATAAACTGGGTTTTTTCCACCCGTTGCATCTCTATTTACAATGGACTATCATATGAAATCCTCTGCTCAGAAATGTTCAGAGCAGACAACAGAATGCTCATTTAGCACAAAATTCATCCGATTGACATTTTACAATTCCTTTTATTCAGTCAGTGGATATTGCAAATGACAGCACTGGAAGCGTACACATTTTTAGGCTACAACTTCATTTTCGCTCAACATTCGTACATCCGAACGTCAAACAGAAGTGTAGCAAAAAAAGGGTTTCTTCCGGAACAAAACTATAGCATGAAAACGACAAAAGATTTAATCCATAATTTTAAAAGCGAACTTTTCCGATTCTTAACATTGGTTTTGAAAATGTAAACTCACGGATCACGTGGTTAGCCCTAGTCTCGAACGCAGATCGTGAATAGACCCCACGCCCTCTATGCAGCATGAGAATACAACACAACCATGAGGAGCTATTCTGCCCACAACGGTTTGGGTTTGGAACATTTTCAGTTGGTTGAGAAGTTGATGTTGTAGTGTCATTATGTTTTGTTAGTTGATAACTTGCTTTGGTTTTTTAACGACTTTAAATTCCATTTATTCGATTATAGATTTTTGTGATGCTTTAATTCTTATCTAAATCACATCACTGTATTGGTTAAAATAAAAATATATTCGAAAAGCTTAGTTCTGCATTTACCATGCACGTTGAAGATTGTGAGGCACTGAAGAAGTGGCTGGCAGCTAAAATCGGCAAGCTGTAAGTTTGTAAATTTTTAAGTTATGCACGTTTCTTGTTTCTTGTACCCTTATTACATTTGGTTTCTCTCTCTGGTATGAAAAAATTACAAGCCTGTGATCAGGATTTTTGTAGGATTTTTGTTTTTGTTTAGGTTCATTTCCATAGATCATTCCGGGCCAATTTGTCCCTAAATTTTGGGTTTTAACACAAACCAATTCGCATTCTGATAGAACGTGGTGTGCGTTCTTCCTTTGTGGTTATAAACAACCCCTATATATTTTCTATTTATCTCGATCAGTTTTGATTTTGAAAAATTGACGTCATTTTTCATTTTTACGACTCTTAGAGAGATAGAAAGGAGGTTTTTCCTCTTTGAAAGCATCTCAACTTGTTCCAGCCTTTCCACAACTTATTTGCAGTGTTCTGTGCCAGAACTGACTGTTCTGTGACAAAAGTTCTACTTTTCAGTATATTCTGCCTTGAGACCTTTTGGTTATAAGATCCCTTTCAAAAGTAATATTTTTAATGTAAAAACTATAAAATCCTTGACATATGTAGTGCACCTTATTCTTACTTGAAGGAAAGAAGAGGGAGTTTCTCTATCATATCTTCGAAACAATTATAAATTACACTGTGACTTAATAACATTGTTTATTACAACATTCTAGTTACATGTACATTCCATTGCACTTCAATTCTCTGCATGTTTTGTAAGGGGTTGTTGCCAACCTTTGTTGATATATACAGGGCCAGATTTAGACTTAACAGGGCCCTAAGCTATTTCAGGCATGTGGCCCCCTAAAAAAAGGGGGTATTTTCTTTTCATGTGTTATTTCATTCATTTTGATCCTCCCACCCCACTATGTATGTCCTATTTTTATTAACCTATGAGTCCATGTTTCTCTTTTTTTTTTGACCAGTTAGGAAGAATCAAGGGTATCAAAAGTGTAATGCAGAGACCTTTAGCAAATGAGGTATAGAATATAGGTGGTCCAGGGGTTTCTTCCCCGGGAAATGTTTTGAAAAATATGCATAAAATTCTGTAATATAAAGGCTGTATACATTTTCAATATCATTTAAAATAACAAATAATGCACATATGTTACACCTCTCGCATTAGCTAAACAGCCCTCAAGGAACATAATCGTGCAAATATGCTGGGGATCTAATTAACCTGTCTGACTATAATTATCTACTGTAGGGCTGGGTGTTATTGAATTTGTTTCCTCATTGTCTAATCCAGCTGATAAATCAAAATCAGTGTGACTGTTACCTTTTGGTTGAACTTGTGAATTTCTAATGATTTTTCTATTCCTGACAAATATTTGATTAGAAGCACAGTTTTTACTGCTTAAGATCTGGGGATTTCTTCCTTGTTTAATGACTATGGCTGGCTCCTATACTTTAAGTTGCCTGTTCTGTTTATACACCTTATCCGTAGGTTTCAACTTCATCAATTCTTTTGTGCATGTCTGTCATAGTAAAACTTTTGTCCTTTTTGACAATATTCTAGTTTCTTCACAGGGTCCTCTTAACAGCTCAGCATTTAAGAACTTCTTTACAAATTGACTCTTTGGTTCTGAGTCGCCTGTTGAACATTAATTGAGTTGGAGATATAACCGTAATCCTGAGATAGGTGTGTTGTGGTATTCTAGCATGCTCGCCAAAGCGCTTTTATTTTAATCAAAATTTCTCAGTCTCTCAGAGGTAGAAGTTTTGTCTAGAAAGCAAGAGGTTTCAGGTTCCTTCCGGTTCCTCAAAAGCTAAATTCAAACTTCATCAATGACATCTAAAAATAAATAAATAAACAAATTTATAGTTGGTAATCTATTTTTCTAATTTGATGTGAAAAATTTATATTGTAATTCATATTGAAACAATGCAAGTTTTTTTAAATGCTAATAATGCATTTTTTGAGGGACATAATACCCATTAAGACAATATATTGTTGATTTCAATAGCATTTAAACACATTGACTAGGTTTATATTAAGATTTATATATCGACATGCTTGCTTCTTCTATCGGATTGTACATTGTTTTTTGTTTGTATTACACTGGAGCAAAGAGCACACATGCCTTGCTTTATTTTCGTAATTGAGATAGTATTTTTGCACTTTGGGAAAAATGAGACCTTAGCGGAAACCCCGTTCCATATTTTCTTTAATTCAAATAACCTATACAGTGCCCGCCGCTTATTAAAATCACATTTGTTCCCAGGATATTTGATTTCATTAAGCGGCTGATTTCATAAACCGGCATACATAAAATCACAAAAAGAAATGGCTTTAAAGTTTTAATAAAATAAAAAAGAAATTAATTACTGTTATCTGTATTTTATTTTAAGTTTATTAAATCACAATTCGAATTTAACTTATATTTATAAAGTACATTTTTTTAACTTACACGAGAGTCTAAAAATTATAAATGTTTGTTGTTCGAAAAACAGAACTTGAAAGTAAAGGTTCAACATCGTTTGAGATTTTATAAAAGTTCTTATAACTTTTAGTATTATCTCCTCTTTGCTCTAAAGTGAACCGTATGAAGTGAACCTCTAAAGTGAACGACAAGCGCTTTTTTTATATCAACTGACGATGGCAAATTTAGCACTGTGACTGAGATTTTTTCATCTTCAGAGACCGTTCTTCCACTTCTTGGTGTGACATAACTCAAGAATTAAGAATTTCTGTTGCAGTTTTATTCAGATTTCTCTGCTGAATTTTGCAATTCATCCTGATGTTTGCACAAAAAAGCGTGTTTTCTTTATTTTTCTCCGTTTTTAACATGTACAGTTCGAAAGCTTGATTTTATAAAACGGCGCTAATGATTTTATCAAAGAATGATTTCAACATGTTTTGATATAGTAATGATTCTGTTTTTCCGGATTTGATTTTATAAAGCGACTGATTTTATAATCCAATGATTTCATTAGTGGCGGGCACTGTATCCCCTATTATACCGGATTAATGATCTTTTACTGTATGAATATCAAACTTATGTTATTTATTTCGTGTATTATTTTATTATCAACCATTATTATTTATTTACTAATATTATTTTGACTATGGTCTTATATATACTCGTCAAATGTAATTAAATTTTTTAATTGTCTGATTTTTCCTTCATAGATGTGAAGCTGATCCATTAACCTTAGCCACATATATTTTGGCATTACTCCGGAAGCAGAAATCGGAATATGAACTACGCAAATTTTGTGTGCTGCAGCTTTATGCATTTTTTCGTGAATGTAAGTTTTATTTTAACAAATTCAGACCAACCTTTTCTAAATTGCAGAATTTTTTTAATACATGCATGCATGAAAATATTTTCATTCAGATTTACAAGCTGTAAAAAATGGTTTAAAAACACTAATATAATTTTTATTTTTGGGCATTAAAGAATGGCAGTGGTGGATGGTACACCATGAACTGGCCCTGACATTTTCAAATCAGCCGGCCCCTAATAGTAGCACATATGTTGATAAATACGTGCGTGCGTGTGTAAGTATAATATCTATGACAAATCTCAGACAACAAATCATGCAAAGCAGGATTTAAATAAGTACAAAGAACTCATTTAATATTATCTTTTTTTTTCCACTGAAAAGTTGCTTCTTGCGAATGAAAATGAAGATCAAAACCAAAATTTTTTCTCTGTGTGATAATCGAAAAGAGGTTAAAGTACTGGGGGAAGGATGCATGAATTTGACGGCCCTTCTCTTATGTTCAATGCAAATGAGATGGCGGATCCAGTTTCTAATTGTATAGGTAGAGTTCATATCCAGAATTTGATTACTCAATTGAGGAGAAACACGTTACATATGCCGAAAAAAAATTAACAACATGAATACCCTGTAAAATGTTAAATAGTCGGAGCGAAATCTGAGGGTCCGGAGGAACAACGCTGGAAATTTTTAGGAAATGTAGCTCCAAAAACCCTTATTAGACGGCTTTTCATGATTTTAAGTGATGTTTGGAGAAGGGAGATTAGGAGCATTTCCCCCAATTTTTTTTTTTTTTTTTTTGAAATTGGAATCGTAAAAACGTGAGTGTGAGCCATCTTCTTTAACGTTGGGAGAAATAATCGGGTCCAGGAATTCTTTCAAGCAATATTTTTTAACTGAACTTCCTATAATGCAAATTTAGATGATATTCGAGGCTCTTACGAAGAGGGGGGAAGATTTCTGATATTCAAGCCTTCAACAAGTCCATTACCGAAAAAATTGCCCATCCTAGGCCATTTCTGAAGGCACACTTAAAAAAAAGGATCATATCGAAGGGCTTCAGGAGTCGGCAACATCCCCTGTGTTGACATCAGACGATATCTCCTTGACGCAGGTCCGCCCGAGGTCATAAAAAATATCCGCTACGTTTTTACATTCCGGGTGTATTAAATTGACTCGATTATTTCAAACGTATCTTAAATACAGAGATAGAGAATGGGTTCAGCTTCTGTTTTAATATAGGGTATTTCGTACATCTATTGACAATATGAACCTAATCGTAAGTAGAGTATTCGCTCAAAAATAGAGTAGTCGAGGAGTATTTTCCAAAAATTTTTGAGTTTGCAGTCTGAAAAATGCACTTTAGATGATCGTTGGTGATGTTTTTGGCTCAAAAAAAAAAAAAAAAAAAGTTAATTTAGTCGACTTCCGATGATATGAGGGGGAGAAGTTTTTGAGATATCTTTGGGTGGTTTGGCTTATGAGCTTGGTTTTGCGCTTAAAACTCAGGTCCGACAAGTGGCCATCCATGTCAGCTTAGTCAGAAACTAGGCGCCCGGCCCTAGGTTGGGGTCGTGCAAATTTAATATGTTTTATGGGGGGAACGGGGCTCAGCGTCCAAACTGACAAGGGGCAACTTGGCTCTCGGAAATCCTGTTAGTAACCATTACTTTTCTTGCATCTATTTTTATTCAGTAGCTAAAAAAATGACAAGTATTGTTATGAAATTGCCTCATACATTTAAATAATCAAAAAGAAACAAGGCAGAAAGAAAGGAGAGAAAATCATGAATTATTTTTTATACTATCCAATTGTAAAATTCAAAGCGGCACAAATCCAGGTGTCCCACCGGGCAGATACCTGACTACCCGCCAGGCCTATCCGCCACTTGACTTTGCCAAGGTCTTAAATTATAATTTACAGTGTGTCTGCACACCTGGAAAGTCAGAGGTTTCAAATATGATCAAAATTGGTCATGGAAAGTTGTGGATTTCAGCGAAAAATGTCCAAAAGTCATTGAAACTGACTGTTTATCATGGATTTTAGCTCTCGGGAACGATTGTTATTTCTCCTGATCTAGGGGGGAACGAAAATACTTCCATCGTCATTCTACTTCGTTATTAGGTGCAATCTGATTAGTCAATAACAGTTTCCGACAAGTTGCATTGTGTTGACCAGTTGGATGAATCAGCGGAATGAGCTTAGAACTGCTAACAGATAGCTGGGGTTGGAGAAGCAATTGGATTGCATCTGGTAGCGCGATCAGCTATTTACAATTATCGCCATCTGAGGTCTTTGGTGCGACGTTTTGACCTTATTTTGGCAGAAAATTATCTGGATTTTTTTTTATGCTTACAGGTGTGGCGTTTCGGTTATGTACAGGAATCAATATATTTTTTTCATCTGTTAATATTGGAAGCTCGGTTTTGTCCGTTTTGCTACAACTCCCTACTTCCGTATTTTTTTCCTCCGAATTTTCGGCGAATATTTCGGTTATCATTAATAACATTCATCATACAGATCTAATGAAATGTAATTCTAGTATTATTCGACTTTAATAAATTATTTTATTTACAGTTTTTATAATTTTAATGCTTTTATTTTGAAAAATGCAATCTCTGCATCCGATATGAAAATCGAATTTTACTTATTTTTCAAGCTAATTACTCTTTATTAGGAGGCAAATAAATGAAAATTCGCTTTATTTTTTGTTCAAATCATTATTTTAAATTTTTTAAAGCAAAATTAACTGTTCTTTTATGAGTCTAAATGTTAAACGCTGAATGGATCGTTTCATTTTATTTTTGCATTTATTGTATTAACAGTCATTTATAATATGTTTTCAATAGACCTTTAAAATGCAATTGTAAAAAAAAATTAACAAAAATAAATTCATTTATATTCCGTTTTTATGCGTTTGATGCCATCACTTTGAAAACTGCAATCTCTTTGCATCCGCTACAGGAATCGGATTTTTCGCATTTTTTATGTTTAATACGCTTTTTTAAGAGGAAAATAAATGAAATTTATTTTTAGTTTTTATTAAATTCAAAAAATTTTTTTTTGCATTTTTTTTTTTTTCAAAATTGTTTGATTTTCACAAAATTATTTGATTTTTCACAAAATTATTTAGTTTTACACAAAAAACGGACCCTGTGACAAATCCTGGACAGACCCCTGGTTATTGCAACTTGCAATCAATTTTATGCTGTAATACCGGCAAAGTGCTGAATGATTTTAAGAATGAAAAATAAACCTGTGTCTTTTCTCCTAGCAACATACTTGACTGCCTTTGTAACTAACTTGACGATGCTTTCGATGGCTTGTGTGTGGTGAGGAAATTGAATAAACCTCCACTTATGGAACTCTAAAGACTAACGAGTTTCAAAGATCTTCAGACAGTTTGTTATGGAGGACTGGTAGAGACGTTATTTTGCAAATGTTCCAGTCAATAAAATCACCATAATGTACATTGTACAGCCTCAGAGTTTGGCTTTGTATTATGTAATGTGTCTTTACTGTTTTCGACAGCAGATACACTTTAGGATTTTACGGATCCTAGCCCTTGTTCACAGGATATTTTCTGGAAAAGTGAAAAATGCATTCTCAGCAATGATTGAATCAATTACATTAAGTTTTGTCCCACCCTAGTGTACACCTACTTAGTATATGAATTTTAAGTCACTATAAATACTCTTAATCTTTGAATATAGTTTGTATTAAAAAAAGTTTTACAATTCTTCCATGTTATTCCGTTAGAAGTCACTGATGATGTATTATATTTTCTTTTCTCTTCTTCTCTTTATTTTGCCTTACCCTCCTTGCTTTTTTGTGTGTTCATGTTATCAATTTCAAAAATATTTAAAAAATTTGCGAATTGATTCGCATTAATTATTAAATAACTTAATTTTAGTTTTTGTATTATTCAGGTAGAAATTTGAAAGAAGTTACAAAATTATCCAAACTAATTTATATTAATCTTTTTTTGTTTTGTACATTACTGTCTGACCTAGAAAGCTGCACCTAGCACCGCTAAATGGTTCTATTTTAAAAAAGAATGCAGCTTGATTAAGAAAATGCAACATTTCTGCTTTGTCGGATATTATTTTATTTTCCTAGAACTGATAAGGTAGTTGAATAAATAAAAAAAAAAAGAAAAACATCAACACAAACTAATATGCGTAAGAAATGAATTCAACGAAATACAAAACAAAAAATAAAATCCCCTCACATTCCTTATCTCTCTTATTACTCAAATATGCCTGACACGTGCGGAAATTCAAGGAAGGTCCCTGTATAAAATATTAAACAGTAAATGCATACGCTATTTATTACTATGCATTACTCAATTTGGAATGTTTGTAATTAACAATCATTATTATTATTAGCTTTCCTTTGACAGTTCAAAATATTCAAATATTCTTAATTAATAAATTAGGTTCGTGTGGGGTAAAATAGGTTAGTTAAAAAAATACTCTTAAAAACACTAGTTTTTTAACCTACTACCTAGAGCACATTTTCGAGAATAATTTCCCAAAGTGTTGAAGTGAAAGCAGAAAAGAAATAATTTTTTAATGAGAATCGATCCAATTTGAATACAGACAATTTCATTACACTGCATTGGGAATGAGGAAGCGGTTGAACCTCCTTTTTCAGATATCAGGAACTAGACCCTGGGGGTTCCGCGTCTGGCTGACCACCAAACCGTAACATTTGCATAGTACCCCAGAGTACCCAGTTACAGTAGGCCTTGGCCCGCATGAACCTGTTGCACCACTAAGTTCAGTTTTTTAATATCTGTAAACTTTTTATCCAAGTAAAAAGAAATTTTGATGAAGTGTTACAATTAGATTTTAGTGTTGATTAGTTTTTATTACTTAATTTGCTAAAGTAAAAATTGAAGTTGACTTACAAAAAAGGTTTTAGCGGTTTGTTCTTTATGTATATTTTTCTTTAGATACCAAAGCCTTTGTTTTCAAGTTGTTTGTAGTGCTGAAGAACCGAACATACTTGGATCCTGGTCAAGTTAATGATGATGTTAGGGATATTCTAGCTGCAGGATTAATTCAACCTTATACAGAGGCTCAATTTAATGCTGAATTTCCTGATGAAAGCAAGACACACGATTCATTTAAGGTAAATGTAATAGTTTGAGTTATATTTTTCTAAATGATTTAATTACATATACAATTAGTTTAATCATCTGTCTTTAGTTTTGTTTGAAAAAGTAGTCAAAATTAGACTTGATGAGCTTAGTTTTAACTTTGTTATAACCTAGAAATATGACTGGTAAGTTTTGACTCTTATAAATTAAATTTGCACAACTTCCAGCTTAATGTTTTGTTATTTGTAAAATTGATGCAAATTAACAGTTTGATTATAATTACAGTTCAATTTCACGGATGAACAGATGTTGAGGACCAGAGATTTGTTGCATGAGGTATTTATTGTACTCCTATTTAATTTTTTCTTGATTGATTTATTAATGCTAATGAAATATGTGGTGCTATTTCATTTGCATTAAATTAGATTTCAGAAACATGCAATAAAATGAATATGGGCAATTCTACACAACATGGGAACTCAGCGTTAAAAAAAAATATCGAAAAATTGTCTTAATTTTTTGTACGTTCTCTATATTGATTGAAGTTTACAAATTAGAATAAGGTAACTTCAGGTGAACCATTTTCTTTTTGTAAGAGAACTTGTTCTATGAGCTCACAATCTCGTGAAAGTCTCTCTCTCTGCTAAGACAACTTTAAACGAGCATATATTATTGGTTTAGCCTGTTTCCACAATTTAATTACATTTTTTCCTGACAGATTTTTAAGAAAACAATTATTAATAGTACATTTTGAAATTTATTCTTAAAATAATTTTTTTTAAGTAGATTTTAAACCATTAAATTTTGTGTAACGTGAGTCACAAAAACTTAATTTTTTTAATATTTCTAAATTTTATAGGTTATAAATTATTTTTTTTTTCCTGTTTCTCCTACTCATGTATGTTACAGAAAAAAAAACTTACAGGCCAATTGATATTTTTTTGCCTTTTTATTCAAAAAATAAGGATATTTATTTTGTAACATGAGTCACGGGCAAAGTGAGTTACAGCCAATACAAGATAATATTAACTTCTCAAAAGTATTTAATGTACTCTAACAGGTATTTTAGGGTCTAAAGGGAGGGTTAGCACCTATACACACCTATATATAACTAATAATACTGATGAAATTAAATATAATTTTTCTTCCTTATCTAAGAAAGGTTTTTCAGTCCAGTAAAAGAAATAAATTTCGAGTAACAGCAGAATGACAGAAAAGGTGCTGATAAAAATTGGAGCGAGAAGGGAAGTACAGTGTATGTAAACAGAAACATTGTCTCTGGACCAGGGTTGCAAAAAACCTGTTTTTTTTTTCAAAAAACCCAACCCGGGCGTTTTATTGGGTTTTTTAGGGTTTTATTGGTTTTTATTGGGTTTTTTTAGATTTATTGTTTCTTTTGCTTGTTGAAAAAGGAAAAGGTGGGGGTGTAGAGGATTTCTATGTTTAAAAAAGAATTAATTAAGAATGCTGATCTTTATTTTTGTCTTAATTAATTTAATATGCAATTAATTTGCATTTAAATAATGTAAATAAATCATCATAAAAGACAAAGTAACAAATAACATTTGAAAATTACTTTAAAGGATTAGTTTACACTTTTTTATTATGCCACCACCACCCAAGTTACATCATAGATAAATGTAAAAAAAAATAATGAAATGTAACGATATTTAGTAATAATTTGTGCTCAATTTTCGTAGTTATTAGGATGAAGATGTAACATTTTAAAATGTATTTTGTAACATTATCTTCTTTTCCCGTAATAGTACTCGAGGCCATTGCCAACTGTAAACAAAACAATCGTTGGCATCGGCAGAAAAGAAATTGCCTTAGTGTTTTATATATACATTTCATGGGTAGACGTATAAGTTTCAATTAACTTTTTTAAATACAATGGATAAACTCTAATATAAAAAATGCTGAATATGAAATAAACCTCACTAATTTTAAAAAACCCAATAAAACCCGCTGTTGTGCGGGTTTTATTGGGTTCTTTAGAGTGGGTTTTACCCAAAAAAACCCGGGTGTTTTTTTTTTGGGCAGGTGGGTTTTTTGCAACCCTGTCTCTGGATAAAAGAATGTCTAACAAAAAAAGTCAAAAAGCTAAAGCTTTCTTCCGTATCTAAGAAAGGTTTTTCATTCCAGTAAAAGAAAATTTTAAAGTATTTAACGAGTAACCGCAGAATGACAGGAAAGGTGCCGAGAAAAATTGAAGCAAGAAGGGAAGTACATTGCATGTAAACAGAAACATTGTCGCTGGATGAAAGAATGTCTAACGAGAAAAGTCGAAAAGCTAAGGATATTGTCTCTAGCAATTCAATATAAGCTGAAAAATAAGCATATGAAACTTTCAAAGGAAATTTTAGCTAAATGCAATCTTCTTCAATATCGCTTCAAAAAGTATACAAATATGTAAATACACTAAGGAAGACTCACCAAAACAAATGCGAAATTCAGTCAATTCACCTCGCAACTAAACTAGTCATGAATGAGTTACTCATCAGTAAATGTAATATACATTTGGAAAGAATATTTCAGTGTCCACACTCATCCTGAAAAAAATATTTATCCCAAGAAAATCTAAACGAAGTTTAAGATTTGTATAAAATTAATGATTTAAACAGATTAGCTTCAGCGAGAAAAAATAATTATAGAATTGGAAAATAAGAGAACTTTTAAAAAGCACGGTCAACGTCTCACTTGCTCTTATTTGAGATGATTAAAATTTAATTATTCATCAGTAGTGGATGAGAAAAGTAAGTACTTTGAGGAGCCTACTTCTGATAGCAGTCAACTAATTTTACAGCCATTATGCAACATCAAATGTTATGATTGGTATTAGATGAAATGCAATGGTGTGTAGTATCCTGTAAAAGCTTCCAGATGTATCAATTGAGAATTTAAAATCAGTACAATACAGCCACAGAGAAAATACTGGAAGTAGTATAAAAAAAAAAGACAAACATATTTTTATGAAAAATTGAATGGATGAATCCACTCGGTGACCATTCAGAGGGGTTAGGTGGCAGCTGCTAAGGAGAATTTTAATACTAGGTCTATGGGACAAAAAATTAGTCCTACGAAAAATTGGCCGTTAAGAGGGGTGGACGCTTTGTAGAAGTGACCGCTCGGAGAGGTTTCACTGTATTTAAAACTGATCAACTAAAGAAAACAAGCCATTAAGCATTAATTTTAATTGAATTTAAGTGAAGTCTCTCAACAAAATTTTCAAAATAAGATGTAAAGTAAAAGACTAAAACGGAAATGTCTCGAAACTATGTAACGTGAGTCATACTCAAAATATTGATTAACTTAATTAGTGAAAACAGAATGAACTTTATTTTCATATATATCATAACTTAGAAATATATTTTGTTCCATGAAAATCAGTTTTTAAATTTTATTATTCTGAAAGAGCAGAAATCTTAGTTTTTTAGTTATCCAAAAAAATTGAGTTCTTTTTTTTTTTTTTTTTGTAACGTGAGTCACGATGTTAAATTAAGGTTGAAACACCATCTATTTCTGTTAAAATTTAAAATTCTGACATCCATAGGTTCTCACTGCATCCCAGATGACTGTCATAAGCTTTATTTAAATCAGACCTGGTATTTCTTTAATATAGATAACATTTACTTTTGTAAAATCAAGTCAAATGGTTACGTGAGTCACGTGGAATTGCCATATGTATGCAAAGTTTTCAAAAAAAAAAAAAAATGTAGGCAACAAAAAATACATGGGCCCAGATATATAAGATTGTTATAATATTTCCCTTGCGGATCTGAAATTGAAGATCATTTAAATCCCTTATTTCCTTTAGTAATGATAGGATTTGGGATTTCTTTATACCAAACTCCTCAGAATTTTTTTGAGCCTACCATCTTTTTCTGTATAGTTAATAATGTTTGAATTTTAAATGGAAATATTTTCTTTTTTGTTCTACTGTTACAAAATGCATTCGCCTCTTAAAAATAACCCCGTCTAGTAACAAAGCAAAAAAAAGGGGGGGGGGAGAGATTGTTAAATTTAGCACATTTGTTTGCTATTTCTATGAATACTTAACATTTAGAGGACAGCCCAACTCATTGTTATGGCATTTAAAATAAAATATTATGTGAAATTGAAAAAGAAATAAATGAAAAAATATTTTTCTTCAGTTGGCTTCTGGGCCGCAGCATTTAAGAGCTCTTATAAATAATTCATCTCGATACTGCGGAGTTCTTAGTTTAAGTGCAACTGAAAACAACAACAGTGGGATCAATGCTGCATCTGGATCCAGCGGAGTTCCTAGTTCAAGCACTGCAGAAAGGTTTGTACTTTGTTTATAAAGAACTTGTGAAATGTCCTTAATAAAAGTGGGGTAGAAAAATAAAAATGTTCAATGTTTCATATGTTGGAGTTGTTAGTATGTTATGATTTTTTAAAAATTTAATTTTCATTGTTACAGATTTTTTAAGTAAAAGCAGAAATCCCCATTTATTTTCCCTTTTTTATGTTTTAGGGAATAATAAACTTTTAATTAACTAAAAAATATTTTTAGTTTAATTTTAAAATTATTTTTATGTAGTGCATTTTTTGGAAAATATAAAAATAATTTTTATTCTTGCAGATTGCCAATAAACTCACAAATAGTCATTCGCACATTATTTTTACACAGGGCAGAAACAGCATATTTAAACAAAATAATCTATAGTAGTTTGATGTGTAGCTGATCTATTTTTTAGTGTTATTTTATAAATATTTTTTTGACTCCAGAATTGTATATTACAAAGAATGGGATTGCTTGCATGCAACCTCTTTTTTTTTACCCAATTAGCTAATCATAACCTGAACATACCGTTGAAAAAAGAATTATACTGCTTTGAAAAACACGACCCATGGACCCCACACTACTTCCTTTTACGTGTAAATTTCTTAGTAGTTGCCTTAAGTGTTAAAAAAAGTGCTTGGAGTGAGCAAGGTAACAATTCAAATATTTACTCCCCTAATCTGCCACGACACAATGCAAAAAATATTTTACAATGGTTAATTTTCTAAATATTGCTGATTTTAATATCAAGTGAATTTTTCGCAAAATATCGCCAATATCGCCAAGTTGAACGCAAATTCAAAAAATGATTTTTTCACCAATTTTGTCGCCAACTTAGCGATATGTCGCCAGTTTCGTCGCCAACTTGGCGTCAAACACTTGGCGACCAAAAGCTTGGCGACATATCGCCAAGTGGTCGCGCCAATTCATATCACTTGAGTCTGCATTGAAATTGACACTGATTTACCCCAAAAAAGAGGTAACACACTCCCTTGGAAACCTTCAAATGCAACCACAAGGGAAGGTGCACAACTAGAACATCCTCAGAGCCTACATACCAAGCTAGAAGCTTCTACAGCATATAGTTTTTGAGTTATGTGATACACATATGCACAATCATCCGCACATACGCACCTACATCCGCAAGAACCAAACCTGGTATTCCCTGAAATAGAAAGGAGTGAGTACTTCTGGCATAAATTTTGTGTGTAAGGAGACTTTCTCTGAAGTGTAATCAAGCAGTAAAGAGCCAAGAAAGTTGGCCCAAACCTTTCCTCAATTTGAACAAATTACTTTTTTCAGCGTCGAAACCATAAATGTGGCAGAAGTTTGAAAAAGAGTCAACTCTGCAGATTTAGCTTCACTATCACTTTTCTTGAAACAAGACATACATCAGTTGAGAGACACGTAGAATTCTACATTTTCTCTGATCATTGCTTGCAGTTGTTTACCCAGGAAGATATAAGTAACTATACTCGACTGCAACCTTTCTTGACTATGGAGAAATAAGCTGAGACCAAGCAAAGGAAGTAGTTCCTTGCACGGTGTCCAAAATTCGGGTGAAATTAGATCCTTCCCTTTAGAAATCGGATTAGAGTGTGTCATCTACGCATATGTAGCTTTTTTTTTTGTCATAATATTCGTAATTTTTCTTAGTATTTTCAATTTTACGAACGGAGTAGTGCAGAAGCGTAATCCATTTGAATCGAATGCGCCAGCCAATACGAGTTCATGCACAGTTGGGATCTTCTCTAATTTGCCAAGAAGGTTTCTGTTAACTCAGTTTTTCTTCCGCACGTAGTGATTTCAGTGTCAACTTAAGTAAAGTTGTTGTAGAGTCTAGGGGGCTATCGAATTGTTGCCAACGGAAAGAAACAATTGTAGGCTCAACGAAAGTGACGATGGAGATCTAGACGCTTGATCAATATTTGTAAATAAACCGATATTATCCAATAGAAAGAAACAATTAAAATCTTATTTTCCACGACGACGACGGATGCCTAAATGCTTGAAGTATGATGATCGTTACCAAAGGAAAGAAAGAAATGAAGGCTTTAGGGGTGCGACGCATAAGCATTTTATATATATAGATAGCTCGCATTTCTCGAGTGAATCCCAATCACTATCCCCTACAAGTTTTAATTTTGAATTTGTGTTAGGGCTCAAAATTTGAATTATACTTTTACTTTCGGTCCAGTGCCAAAGCTCTAATCTTTATTACAACAAGAATGTCAATGGTAGTGGTGGCTTGTGCCTTAACTTAGTGGGTGGGCCAGCAATTATATGTTTTTGCAGTAATGTTTACATGGATAAAATGAAGGAACCAAGTTAGTAAACTAATTCTGAGCTATGTAAAATACTATTTAATTAATACAAACTTCAGACAGCACTGAAAAATTTTCTTATTTGATTTGATAGGTTTTATATTTTAAATGCTACACTTGCCTTAACCAATCATTAAATTGATAGTAATAATGATAACATCATGCTGCACAGATCACATACTTACTATTCATCACTACTGTTAAGCAAGCTAGTACTCATAATTTGGCCATCTTCTGACAGAAGAAATTTTCATCACATCAGAAGTGTCACGCCCCCAAGAGAGGGGAGCACCTTCTCAAACATTACGGAACTGGACACTCAAAAAAAAAAAAAACCTTTTGCCTAAAAACACCGACCTCATCCCCATAAAAATTTCAATGTTGTAGTCTGCACCATGACTTTCTAGAAGCCTCTCTATCAAATTAAAGAACTTATAGGGTACATGACTAGTGATGGTCATGCTTAAGAGGTTTTTTTTTTTTACTATTTAGACACAAATGTTGCAGATTCAGTTCATGGAAAGCATTTTAACGGTGTTAGAACTTAAGAAATGTCACTTTTGTAGCAATAATTGTTTTATTAATTTTCAATTATAATGTATGTATTTTTAAATAAATTAGAAATACACTGTTTTGATTAGTTATAGCACCACTCACTTACCTATGGTCTTACTAAAAACTAGTAATTTTCATGATAGATGAATTGAACTATTTTCAGGGAATGCACAAAGTATACACAATTGTATTAAAACATTTATTTTTCTTACAATGTAGACAAATTTGAATTATCTTGACTTACCAATTCGAATAACATTAAAATTAATTCATGGATAACTGACAAATCGCTTGTGAAAGATCTGTCTGAGCAGGGGTGTCCCAATCTTAAATTTTTGAGAAGGGGGGGGGGGGAGGAATTCTCAATAAGCTGAATGAAACTCCTGATATTGGTACCCTAAGTACAGGTAGGCACACATAAGTATATCGAATGCAAAGGAACATTAAAAAGTGCAATTTTCTTAATAAACTGGATAATTTGTCAGATAAAACTTGATACATAATAAAATTTTTGGAAGGTCAGGTTCCATGACCTCCCATCGGTACGGCAATGTGTCAACAACAGCAACAAAAATAAGTAAATAAAACAAACAAACCGAACATCTCCACGGCTGCATTTTTGATTTATCGACTGCCAAATTGAGCTCTTATTGGCTGGTGCGTTCAATTCAAAAAAATGTACTTCCTGTACTGCGGCCCTCGTAAAACTGGAAATATTAAAAAATTTGCGTAAATGATGACAAAAAAAAAAGTTACTTATCTGTAGATTTAACAATGTATCCTATTTCTAAAGCGAAGGGTAAAATTTCATGGCCTCAGCTTGACTTCTCCTTGGCTTGGGCCTGGTAGCCTCCAAAGATCCAACGTTGCACTGGCATGGATACAACTCTGCGCTTGAGGAGAAGCCAAATCCTCGTAGGCTATCACTTGCTGTTCTTCTTATTCTGTTGACAAAATTCAATCCTCAACTTTCTAAGTTTAACTATATCACTGTCAAAGTAAATTCTATTGTTTCTAAAATCAATTGGTTTATTAGAACTAAGAAACTTTGTTAAAATCATTACAATTGAAAGGAAGACTCGCTCAAACCATATCTTAATAACTCCTAATTACAAACAATCCACAATCTCTAAACCAACTCAACCAACTTCTATTGCAAAGCACACCTGTCTTATACACTGTCTAGGCACCTGGCCAATTTCGGATTTGCAATGACGTCATCGCATCGGCATGCCATGGCCGACGTGCACAAGACTGATTTGCATGGAAACAACGTAACAAATAGCCAACATATTCTGATCCAATCATTTCGATTTGCTGAAGAAAGCGAAGGTATGCAGTGGGCCCATTTCGACTTGCCCCTACTTCTCAAAGCTGTGCAAAGCGCTCAAATTAATGTAATTTGAAAACTTTCTTTTATTGCATTATCAATGTGTGGGGGGCTAGTGGTGGCGCTGCTGTACATAATCATGAATAACACTCGTTGGAATCAGACAGGTGGAAACACAAAAAGAAAAAAAAATCGGTTATTAGGGGTATGGTCCCTTTAACACATACAGGCCCTGTAATGTGACTCCATGCTTGAAATGAAGTAGTGCTTGAAATGTTCTACTTGTTCAGTAATGTTGTTATTAGACCATGGATGGTCTCCGGAGGCGGACTGTGAGTTGCTACTCCCCTCTCAAGAGCATCCCAGACATGCGCTATAGGGTTGGAGTCTGGAGATCTGTTTGGACAATTTGTCCTGTGAATATCCTCCCTTCCAGAAATTCATTGACTAGAAGAGCTCTACGTGGCCTCATGTCCTCAACCATTAAAATTTACCCAGGGACAGGAGTGCCTCTAAAGAGGTGAACATAGGGCTTCCAGAGCATTAGTCCGTATCAGTCTTCTTCAGGTTGCAGTAATCAGTTTCATGCATCAGTGTGCGTTGAAATGTTGGAAAACTTTTGGGTGATACATGCTCTGAAAATGAATACTGTTGTGTTGGAAAATTCAAAATAATTTTCATTTAAATGAGCTAAAACTGCACAATTATTTAAGAGCTAAAAGTTGAAGTTGTGTTAAGTATAGTTTAAATTAGGAACAACTTATGTTCTTGCAACAAAGTTTGTATTTAATGCTTATAAAACTCATTTGTATTTTTGAAAAATCCTAATTTAGAAGTTCTCCTGGATCTGTTCAAATAAGGCAAGGCTCCTCGTCTTTCGAAGCTCCTGTATATGTGCCTACTGCAAATAAGGAGGGTAAGAGCTTAACCCTATTTCACATACATATGTAAAACTGCTGGGACCATTAAGTTTTTCCTCCTCTTTTAAAGAATATAAATTTTGAGTCTCCTATATGGGTTTTTAATTACGCAAAAATTTCCTTTAGTGAAAAAGGAAATGTTGGGAAAAGGCTTTACCAGAATGTTAAATTTCAATTTGTATCTAAAATATGGTAGTACTTACGAATTTGTTTTAAAAGTATTTTTAGCAGTAAGTAATACAAATAATGATGCATTTTAAGGTTTAATGCACTAAATCCTGTGTACAAAAGAATTGTTATGGTATGAGGGATAAGTGAAAATTGGAATGGAAACTGATCAAGGTTTGTTGATTTCTATAAACTTGATTTTAATGATGATTTTAATTGCAATCAGCATGTTTTGAATCAGTTTAAGTCAAGAGAATTGTTTTTAAAAAAATCATTACTTACAATCATTTTAAAAGTTTTTTTAACTGTTTTTACTGTTGTATTTACAACCTTAGTTTCCTTAACTAAGCTATTGAGGTCCCTATATTCCTATCTATGCATAAGTTTGCATTCTGTGTGTGATTTCATTACTTTAGAATTAAATTGTTCTTTGCTCTACCTTACTGTGTTTCTATAGAAAGGAAATATAGAGCAAAGTAAAAGTTACAATTCAGTATGCACTATTATGGCTATGAAAAATATAATTGTTCACCTATAGGTTTCTTTGAATAAAAACATGAATTTAACATAATATTAGTAGCATTACATATGACATTTTTACTTGAATTTTGTGATTAATTTTGTTATTATCTATGATTTTCCACAAATTTTTATTTACTCCGCCAACTTTTTCCACAAATTTGTATTACTAATTATAGCAATAATTACTTATTTTTACATTTGAATAGTTTTTGTAACAGTTATATAATACCAAGTTTATTTTTATTTTACATGTTTATTATGACTTTGTGAGAAAAAGAAAAAAAAGCCCTCCCAATTATTTCAAATTTTTATCGGTCCCCAATCGACATTTTTATTAGCAGAAAAAAAGAGGGTTTGGTGAATGTCACCACTTCAGAAATATATTTCACTAATTTTCAACGGTCTGCAAATTGAAAATTGAAAAAAAAAAAAAAATAATAAAATAAAATAAAATAAAAATAAATAAATAAATAAATAAATCAAATAAAAAATAAATAAGCACATTGAAATTAATAAATGACTAAAAATAAAAGACTTAAGCGGTCCATGAGATTTTTCAAAAGCCTTTGCTGGTCCGCTAGTCAAAAAAGTTTGAGAAATGCTGGTCTGGAGGATGGTCGTCTCTCCCATAGTCACATATGGTTTCATTGCCTGGTGAAATAGAAACAGGCTAGACACTGCGGAAAAAGATGGTTGCCTGTATCACCGTGATTGGATTTATTAAGACCATGCTCACTGCATCTCTTGAATTACTATTAGGTTTATGTCCTCCTTATATGCACAAAGAGACTTAAGCTCTCAGATCTCTGAAAATCCTATTCTGAGTATCTTTCGCTAGAAGAACTTTGATATAGCGACTATAGGTACTTGGGCATCCTTTTTCCGGCCTGCCAAACAATGACATGTGCAACGACTGCTTTTGACTGGCTTTACCAAGTTGTCTTCCCCTCTTGAACTTACTGGAAAGGTGCTAATTTGCATCATAGTCAAAGTCGTACTGTCTGGTTTGCTGATGGTTCTAAAACGAACAAGAACACAGGTGCTTGTACCTTAGCGAATAATCCTATCTGTTGGACAGGTTCACTACTGTCTTTCAGGCTGATGTTTATGCCATCTTCATGTGTTGCATTTTGTGTTTGAATCGTTGCTACAGAAATATGTGTTTTCACATCTGCTCTGATAGTCAAACTGCCTTATATGATCCTAATAAGGTTATAATGACATGTTACAGTGTAGCTTCTTTTTTAAGAGTGCTCAATGGCAGTGTATCAAGAGATGACAACTTTTTTGATCCAAAATGGGGGATGCTTCCGCTCCCTACAAAAAGGGGCTTTAGTACAATAAACCTCGGGTCCCAGTGCTTTGTTCGGTTGAGCCCTGTTTCTTTCATTTCATTTCATTAAGTGGAGAAAATGAGGCACTAAGTTAAGTACTGAAACCATTATTCAATTAAAGAATCTACATCATACTAAAAAATTCAATTTTATGTGATTTGCTTGCTTTTCAATCTTTACAAAATGTTGATAATTTGCTAAAAGAGTTTTGGTGAAGGATATTGCAGTGATTGCTGCACTTTTTGCATCATCTTTAGCCCCATGGTCTTATTTAACCGCTTACTCGTCGCACTTTTTTTCCAAAAACTGATCAAAATTCATCAGGCTTTTTAACTTTTTTTTTTTTTTTAATGTTCATAATATTTTAAACATATTAAAATAAAAAACACTGCATTTTCCTTTGAATTTAGTGGTTTTTTAAAAGTTAGGACAATTTTATTTAACTTACCCAATTTTACCTAAAAGTTTGCTTTCCTCGCGCATCCAAGACAGGCTGAAAAGCTTCAATGCATGCATTGAGAAAGAAAAGTAAATTTTGAACGGAGAAAATTTTTATTTTCTTCAAGTAATGCGTATCGTTGGTGATAAACAATATTTCAAAATTGGAGATCGGATTGGGGTATATTAGTTGAAATGTTAATAATATTTCTGCGTGTGGTAAATTTTGAAACATGGTATGCATAGTCCTACATTTCAGTCTTTGCAGTAGTATCTTGTCTCCTTTCGAACTCTTTTCCCATTTGCATTCCTTTTACTGCAACACACTTTACATTCTCTCGAAAGATTTGCTTTCTTGTCTGTAGGGGGTATTATTTCCAGAAAATGGCATTCAATCAATCGACTTCATTCGACTTCATCGTGACGCTTCATTCAATGGACGACCTCCTCTTGAAACAGGAACGGAAGCTTGATATTTCTCCAATATTTCATCGACCAAATCCTATTGAAACTCCAAATTTGTTTTTCTTCCACCTTCTTTAGTAGGTGTTGTAGTTGTAGAAATAAAAGCTAATACAGGCACGAAAAAAAGTAAAAGTTTTGAAGCTTTAAAAATATCAGAAACGCAGCCCGTATGAGACACGGGCACGACAAAATTTGCCTGAATATTCTGCCTGTATGAGGAACGGGTACGACGACTAAGCCGTTAATCCATGTTTTTTTCAAACTCAAAATAAGTTTTCATGCATAAACTTCTCGCCACTGCCCATAAAATTTGATGAATAATGCATAATATCTTAAAGTCTTTTATAACCTCTAAATTTTTTAACTTTGTTTATCTCTACGTTTAGTAGAACTTTTTGTTTATAATTGTAAAATTTATGTAATGCATTTTGTAAATCTTTCAGTGAAAAATTCTGCACCTAGTTCATCCTCTAACATTTCATCTGTTGTTGTTGATAATGGTGTTAAACGTGAACGTTGCTCAGATTATGATAGTAAGTAAACTAAAATTGATAACAAATGAATTATATAGAATGGGCAATCCACGTCAAATCAATCAAAAAGAAATTTTTTTTTTGATCACACGACATCTCATATTTTAACAAAATTTGGTGTCAGGGACACATGACATGATAAGTAATCCTGCCGATTTGTAGAGTTTTATTTTAAAAATTGTATGAAATACAGGGTTGTAAAAAACGAAAAGTGGTTACATGCGAATGACTGTAACTTAACTCCTAACTATAGTGGAATAAAAACTCAAAAAACCATTGTAAAGCTAAAAAATGGAGCTTTTACTTGATATATAACATGACTTTCATGCAACATGTTCAAATTAGATCATTCATGACATTGAATATCTCAAAACTCACCCCCTTAGAATTTCTTGAAAAGTATATATTTTATAGCTCTAACACTATTCTTCCCCCTTACCAAAACTTAGGCTGGCATTGCAATGGCAAGGTACTCAAAATATATCAGGAATGTTTACATGCTTTACATTAATGAAATATGTATGCCAAGTCAATCACCTTGACCTCACTATTTCCAATTTAAATGAAATTTGGTGTGAGGGACTCGTATGACAAAATAAGTTGTCCTTGCCTATTTGTAAATTTTATTTAAAAAATTGCACGAAATACAGAGCTGTAAAAAACAGCAAAAATTGCAAAAAAAGACGAAAAGTGTGTGCATACAAATGAATGTAACTTTGCTCTTAATTGTTGCAGAAAGTTTTTTTTACAACCCTGTATTTTGTACAATTTTTAAAACAAAGATCTAAAAATTGGCAGGAATACTTATCTTGTCATGTGTGTCCCTCACACCAAATTTTGTTAAAATCGAAAATGGTGAGGTCCAGATGGGGATCGATCTGACGTGGAATTGCCCAGAATCTTTTTTCATTACTATTTTTTGTTTTGTTCATTCTGATCATTTTTTAAAACTTTGTCCCTCATGGTACTATCAATCAATTTAATCTATGTGTTTATCAATGTTTGTATCGGGTATGCACTCATGAACTATTCAGTACCAGAGTGCTAAACAGAAATGATTGAACTTTTAAGCTGACAATGCCGAGCTTGGTTATGGCTTTTCCGGCTGTCTGACCCAAAAAGTGATCCCCAAAGGTCTGAATAACAGATGGTAAATGCTAAGACTAAAATTAAAGCAACATTTTCAAGAAATTTTTTTTATGTAAAAGAATGTTTTGAGAAAAAAAGCAAAAATGTTCTGGCACATACTGACACCATTTGTCCCTGATATATATATATATATATATATATATATATATATATATATATATATATATATATATATATATATATATATATATATACCAGGCACGTGCCGTCAATGAATGCCTAGGGTAGGCAGATGTGAAGATTTGTGGAATAATATATATCAATGAAAGCGCATGAAATGTAAAAAGCAATAAAATAATGTGAATATGAAAGATGTTTACTTATTATACAAATTATATACATATATGCAGGAATATTCGCCTTCATACATGTATATGATTTATAAACTATCTCATATCAATATTGGATACAGTTTCAACTTAATCCTACGAAAAAGCTGCACACAAAAAAAACACAAAACATTTGAAAATAACTATATTTCATGAAAAAGAAAACACGATAATAAAGATAGCAAACTGCAAGTACTGTACAACAGTACTGTACAAAAGACGGCCATGAAGACGTCTAGACCGTAGAAACATCACAGACTCCACAGGCATGTTTTTGCGCATGACGCAGTCAAGTTTCGGCGGAGAACAGAAGAAACCGCAAGGGCACTTTTCGGACAGCCTTTCTTCGCCGCTTTTCGAACATTAGGGGAGAAAAGTGCGGGGCACGTGCACTTCCTAAGACGATGCATAGTAAAGATACAGTGGTCGAAAAGCAGCGGTAGTCGATGCTTTTTTAAGGAAGAAAAATGAAAATTTCCGTGTTTTTTCTGCTATATTCACTGTTTAATGCCTTAATATTTTCCAATCAGCGCATTTTATGTTATTTAATGAAATTAAAAAATTGGTATGTTTTCTTCATGGGTAGGCATTGCCTACCTTGCCTACCCAGACGGCACGTCTCTGATATATACATACAGGGTGTTCCGTGACAAATTGTACAAACTTTGAGGGGAGTTAGAGGGGATAACAAGCAAGAATCACCTAAGAACATAGGTTCGGAAACGCATAGTTGACGAGCTACATATTCAAAGTTGTCTAATTGTGTCAGAATGGCTCGTTATTACGACGGTTTTTTATTATCATTTCGATGTATTTTTTTGAGCAACAGGCAGCAAAATTTTACCAAACGCTTTAACTTTTCTTAAAAATTAATATTGTTCAATGAGACACAAGATTGGGATCCTCTGAAATGTTTATTGGTCAAAGACATTACACTTTTAATGTAAATAATGTTAGAAAATGTCATAAATTATGTTCAAAGTTTCCACCATTGTTAGCGATACTTGCGTTACACCGTCGGACCATAGACTGGCGAACTCTTTCAAATACACCCGCATTTTCTTGGATATCTGCTGCGGCACAGGCAATTCTTGCAACTAGATCCATTTCTAAATCCACAGGAGTTGCGTACACAGCACTTTTCAAAGCACCCCAAAGAAAGAAATGGAGACTATTTAAATCAGGAGAGCGTGGTGGCCAGGGAATTGGTCCTCCATGACCAATCCATCGGTGACCAAACACACGATTCAGATGTTCCCGAACATGTGTTCCATAATGGGGAGGTGCCCCATCATGTTGAAACCACATATGGCTCCTGATATGGTGTGGCACAGAGTTAAGTAATATTGGTAGAACCTCTTGCAAAAATATGAGATATTGTTAAGATCTCAGTGGAGATGGCAACAAATAAGGTCCAATTAAGACAAAAAACCAACCAAATCAGCCCAAACATTTACTGAAAATGATGTTGAGCAGCCTGTAATCTTATGCCATGGGGATTCTCATCAGCTCACAAATGAGCATTGTGGGAGTTGAACATTCCATCTCCCTCCGTTATTAAAACGCAGGATGAGAAATTTACCGTATAAGACAAACTTTTCTCTCCAAAATGGGGGGGGGGGGGATTGTGCCTGCGTCTTATACGCAGGCAGCACTTTTTATTCTTTTTTCTAGATTTGCCTCCTTTAAAATTGGATGTGTCTAATACGGCAAAAAATACGGTACATCTTGGCTACATTGATTGAGATACCAGTGTGCAAAACGTTCACGAATAGGATAATCTGCGGTGAGCAGTAACTGTACGCGTTGTAGATGATATGGATGTAAGAGTGCACGTCGCAAAGCACGATGAACAAACGTCCTAAATCCTCCAACAGCAGTAGCTACGGCTCGTACGCTGGTACTCGGATTTCTTCTAACGGTACGCAATACGTGTTCTTCCACTCTTAGACTATGACTATGTAGTGGCCTGCCGTGACCATTAGGGTGGAGCGGTCCTCTATGTTAAAATTTTTTTTTATTCAAATCTAAATGGGGCATGGTTGGTCTATGTACTAAACATCCTGAATATGAAATATCTTTTAAAAATATTAATATTTAATACTGCCCCAACAGCGTTCAACATTTAAAAAAATCATAGAAATTGACATTTTTCAATTTTTTTTTTCAAAAAAATTTTTCATTAGGGCAATTGAATCGGTGAGTGCAAAAACTACATCAGTCCATAATTTCAAATTTTTCAGGAGAGACAAAAAACATCCTAACACTTCCAATATTTTAAATAATCGATTGATTTTTTTTCTTAGTCACAAGATGCACATTTAACTGCTGTCAACAAAAAGTACATTGTTTCTATTAAAATCGGATTTAGGAAAAATTAAAATGTAATTTGGACTGATGTAGTTTTTGCACTCAACCGGTTTTCAGACTTAGAGAAAACAGTTATTTTGCATTCAAAGTGTATATTTATTTATTATTTCGTCAGAAATGAAGAAAGGGTTGCTTTACCAGTATAAACAGAAATTAGAAAAGTTAATAAACTATTGGAGTTGACGATTTTTAACCATAAATTGCTATAAAAAAATTGCAAAATCATAAGAAATCAGGATACATTTCTTGTATCCTTGATACCTGTATTTCATTAAAACAGATTAACAGGAAGGTTATTACAAAAGTTGATTGGTGGTAGCTAAATCTATACCAATGTAACAGGAAACAAAAAAAGTATTGGTATGTAGTACATCTATTAAAATAGATCATTTTCAATCATTGTGTCACCGTCACGTGAAGTAGTTGGCCAGCCAAATAATTCATTATAAAACACTTTACAGTTTTCAGGGATATGTATAATCATTTTCTTGATGTCATCTATTTTTTTATGTTGATTGGTACTTTCCCTGATGGGTAGACATGATTTGTTTGAAAATCGAAGTCATGGGAAATATGTTTTAGCAGCTGATAGCTGTGTTCTTGAGCCCCATCGATGAAAATGTGTGCTGTGACAACCCCTTTGTCTTCAGAATCATATTGAAACTCTTTGTATCAAGTAGGAGCAAATTTAAATTTTTCCTCTTTCTCCACACTTTTCCCTCGACATTGCCATGTTGATGCGCCATGTTGAAAAAACACGGCGCCTGATTGTGCGAGTAGAAGGTGATGCGCGGAAATCCTGCGTTGAGCGCAAAGAACTACATCAGTCACAGGACTGATGTAGTTTTTGCACTCAACGTTCAAATGGGGGTGCTCGTATCTTTTGAACTACTAACCTGTGTGTCCTGGTTTTTTCACTCAGCATGCATCTTGCCTCCCAGAGTTGTTTTCCATCAAAAACGAAATTTCGAATTTTTTGGACTGATGTAGTTTTTGATCTCAGCGATTCAATTCCACGGTAACTTACGTTACATTTTGACCAACTCTTATGCAGTTAGCTCCTTAGTACAGACAAATATTGTTATAAAAACCTTGTACAAAAGCATTCAGTGAAAATGCCAGTCAAAAGCAAAATTAAAATGCAAAAATATTCGATGCACTTAAATTTTACAAAATTTAGCAGTCAAAAATAAGGCAGTAACTTACGTTACACAAAAAGGGAACGGCATAATATGAAAATTGGCTCTAAGGCAAATTTCTGCTCTATTACAGTTGTTTTCTTGTTTGAAGTATAATTTATCAGTTTCTTATAATATTTAGGAATTAATTTTCATAAATTTAAAATTTTATTTTGAAAATTGAATTTTATGAGAATTTTTAACTGGGTAACTTACGTTACAGTAACTTACGTTACAAAATTCACTTACAAGCATATATTTATTACAAAAACTAATGAATGAAAAATACAGCTTAGTTTAGATCAAAATACTGAAAATTAACAATTATGAGTTAAATGTACAGAAATTTAATGCCAAACTCAATGATCAATCAAAAATATTACAAAACATAAGACTTTTAAATGCATACTGGCCGCTGGTATTAACAAGTTCAGATAATTCTATTTTCGAATCATGTTTTCTCTTATAATAAATTTCCTCTGTCGTTTCTGGCCATTTCTGATTGGTTCCAACAGCAGCCATTACTTTTACTTTAAACTCGTTTTCTTCAATAATCGTCACAACTCAAGGATACAATGTATTTTCGTACTTCACCACACTCCAGTCACCAGCTTTTATCTCTGTTTTTTCTTCTTGTTCCTTAAAATACAACTAAACGAAACCCTACATTTTGTTCATTTCTGGTTCTTAAATGGTCATTGTGAATGTGCAGATCTTCAGAAAATTTTTTGATACATTTTGCTTTTTCTAACATATTTCAATACTATCAAGAGTGACTTTTATTTATGAATCTGTAATATCCACATGACTTTTCTCATACCCCTTCTACAGCGCATCTTTTCTGCAGATTTCAGTGGCATTTTAATGCAAAACAAAATATATTTCAATTGAAAGAGATAAGCTATTTTTATATTTGTTTTTTCCAAAACATATTTGATAACTTTAAATCATAACAGCAGTCATTTTTGAATAATTCATAGTACATTACCTGCTAAATATTCTGAATGCAGTGATATTGTTTAAAGAGAATTAATATCTTAATAGCCAAAAAGAAGCAAGTAATTGATAATAAAGGTGTATTGTAATCTTATTAAAAACAGACGTTTTAAGAAATATGAGTAATCTAAATTAAGTAAATACAGTAGTATAATTAAAAGAATTATTGAATAAATTACTTCTATTAACCACATAGGTTTTATTTACAATTTACTTTATTTCGAAATACAAGTATTGAAGTTCTACAAAGGTAACTTACGTTACACGTTTTGATTGTAGCACAAAAAATTAACTAAACAATATTCAAAAGAAAAGTACTGTTATTTGCTTAGTACACATCTATAAGATAGAAAATATAACATAGTTAACATTGTATTGCCCTTTCTTTATTTGCTGTAAAAACTTTAACTTTTTTTTTTTTTTTTTGGTAACTTACGTTACATAGAACAGTGCCTTTCTGAAATTGACATAAATCACTTAATTAAATTGAAAACACTTGTTTCATCAATTCACAATATTAATTTAAAGTGTAATAAACAACAATCTTCCTTTGTCACATTTATCTAATGGAAAAAATTGAAACTTATCAATGTTGAAAGTTTGACCATTTGCTTCACTGAAAATAAAATACTCTAATACCAACTTCAAAGTATTGCCGAAACTAAAAAATTACATTCCTAACAAAAAATTGTTATAAATAAGAAACTTCTAACATTTTTAAACCAAAAAATAAGCAGAACAGTCACATTACTGGAGTTTAATTTTTTCAACGCTTTTCCACACTTGCATGGAATTGCCCATTAGTGATTTTTGGTCGGGGTGGGAAAGCTGTTATGTGAAATAAACATCTTGAATGTAAAATATCTTTTTGAAATTTTAATATTTAATACTGCCCCAATAACGTTAAATATTTCACAAAATCCTACAAAATGTGGTTATTTCCATTTTTTATTTTCCCTTCCAGTTAGCCACGCCTCTTTGGCTCCAGTCCAAAAAGCCTCTACTCCCCTCCCCCCTTGCCCACTGTCTGTGGCGCTGTTGTGAAATTTGTATTGAGAAATCACGTGTTTTAGAGAGGGTAAAACCATTCTGGCTCAGGTACCGCGTGTCGCATTTGCTTCCATTGAGTCGCCTACTGTCTAACAGATTTCACTTTATTCCAAGTCAATTTGCTTTTGTAAGCTTCTATAATTATTTAAAAGGTTGAATTGTGTTTAAATAATGTAATGTCGTCCTTAAGAAGCAAATTTGTGTGCCCTGTTTTCGGACGTGGGTGTGATTAACCAATTAATTGTTTACCGACTTATAAAGACATAATGTTGTGTTACCTGTGGCTGTGGAAGAGCAGCAGCAAACCAAAACAATACAGGAACCTAGTTAGTGAAACGTGTGAAGAAGTTGCTTAGAAGGTGATGAAACTATGGGAATTAGCTTGTTATACACCATCGTGAGATAGTGAAAAAAATTAAAGCATATCATGGTAAGTATAGAAACTTATTAAAACTGTATGCATCAAGAAAAATTTTTAAAAGTTATTGTGATAAGATAAAACTATTCAGAAAGAATGCCAAGTCCCTTTTTGACATAGCAACATGCAAATGTGACTCTTTTGACTCTTGCATCTGTGAAACACTGCGAAAAATACCAATTGCAGAAAGACATTTTTTGCTTGATCAACGCAGTGATAGAAAGATGACCATTGGCAACATTGATATGAAATCAACAAAAAAAAAAAAAAAAAAAAATCTTCAAAGAATAATTCGAAAGAGAAAGTTTGAATTATTTCTGGAAAAAAACACAATGTTTACTCATTCCATCAGCAGCAGCACATGCTCAAGCTCACCAGTAAGAAAGAAAAAGGAACATTGTTCAAATGAAACATATCAAGAAACTGGACTGAGTACATCACATGCAACTAGTGGTTTAAAAGAGTATTCTGGGTAGCTAAAACTTTAGATAGGTATAAAATTTCTGACAGAGCTGGAGCAGCGATTGTCTCTGCTACACTCATATTGGTTTGGTTTCTCAAAGTGACTTATCAAAAGTTGTGGACAGAAGTAAAATTAGACGATCCAGACAAAAAGAAAGAGCTCTGATAACTAACACAACCTTGGTTGATATGAAATCTAATCAAATAGGTTTATATTTTGATGGCAGGAAAGATAAAACTCTTTTCATGGAGGAATCAAGGAGAAAAGTTATATTAGAGGAGCATATAAGCTTGATAAAGGAACCAGGGTCTGAATATATGGGTCATCTTTCCTTAAGCTCTGGAAAGGCAATAATCGTAAGTGAAGAAATACAGCACCTTTTAACAAGAAAAGACACTGATGACAGTAAAATTGCTGTTATTGGCAGCGACGGAACGGCATTTAATACTGGAGTACAAGGAGGTGTCCTTCGAATTTTGGAAACAAAATTTGAAAAGCCATTACACTGGTTTGTATGTGAACTGCATGCAAATGAGCTTATTCTGCGCCACATTTTCGAACACCTTGACGGTAGTACAAGTGGACCTCAAAGTTTTACAGGACCTGTTGGTCCCTAAAGGCTGTGAACGCCTTCCGGTTGTGGCATTTAAAAAGATTTGTTGTACACTCCCGAAAATTACCAATAAAAAAGATTTAAGCACAGACCAACTCTATTTGTTGGAAATATGTGAAGCAGTTAATTCTGGATCTTGTTCTGAAGGTCTGTCTAAAAGAAACCCCAGCAAGCTAGTACATTCTCGTTGGCTTACAGTGAGGAATAGAATTCTACGACTTTATATTTCCTCGATAGCGCCTTCTGAAAATTTAGTGACTCCAGCAACTTTCATAATTAAAGTTTATGCACCTATGTGGTTTTCAATTAAGACTCAGCCTTTATGTATCTTCGGAGCTAAGCATTTGCACAAAACCATAATATTGTCGCGGTATTTACCGAACTCATTTAAAGCGGTCATCGACTTAGTAATTCAACGAAACGGATATTTTGGACATCCCGAAAATATTCTTATTGCAATGTTAGCTGACGACAGGCAGGACGTACAAGTTTTGGCATTGCGCCGAATTTTAAAGGCACAGCACTTAAAGAAACCTTCAAGGTATGTTATTCGCACATTTGAAATTTCTAAGTTCAACTTCGCAGTGACTGAATACATTGATTTAATAAATTGGACTAATGTGACAGTCACTGAGCCGCCGTTAACCAAGCAGTTTAATAATCAAGTTATTTCAGGGTGCATCATGAATCCACAAACTACAAATAATATCATAGTATCCCATATCAAGCTATTCCCTTGCCACAATCAAGCTACTGAAAGGTGCGTGAAACTAGTAACTGAAGCGTTGGCTTCGGTTTGTGGACCTATCAGACGGGATGGATTTATTAAAACTTGTTTGGAGTCATGCAAACAAATGCCATTTTTTGACACCAAAGGACAATACAGACCAGTATAAGTAGATATTTTTATTATTGTCGTCAAAGTGATTTTAAGTTTAACTAATGTATCTAAAAAATTGTAATTTCTATGATTTTGTAAAATGTTTAACATTATTGTGGCATAATTAAATATTAATATTTTAAAAAGATATTTTGTGTCCAGGATATTTATTGCATAGAACAACTTTTCTACACTGACCAAAAATGATTATCGAAAAAAAAAGTTTAAAAAAAAAATCTGAAAAATGGCAATTTGTATGATTTTCTAAAATCTTCAATATTGTTGGGGCAGTATTAAATATCAATATTTTTAAAAGATATTTTATATTCAGGATGTTGATTTGATAGAACACCTTTCCCACCACGCCCAAAATTAATTATCAAAAAAAAATTTTTTTCGCTCCACCCTAGTGACCATATCTATGATTTCGTAGGGACCCATATTGACACAAATTGCGATGCAAATTATTGAACATTCGATGGTCCGATGTTTCTCTCGGCGCATACCTTTCCCGATACAGCCTCTGATACGCGCTTCCATTTCCGTTTGCCTAACCATAAATAAGGGGCATATCTGCAAGCTCCGCATCGGTGAAACGTTCCATACTTTTCTGTGAGTGCTTGCAGCTAAAATGACTACTGAGAGAGAGCACGTGTGCTTCTATGAACAACTCCGCCTAGCGTCTAATGAAGGCATTCCTGACTACGGATTGTTCTGCAATTTTGATTGCTTGTGATATCCCTACCTCCCCTTAAACCCTTACTTCCCCTTGTCCCCTACCACCCTGGGGTGTCCCTTAAATATTGGGACAAAGTTTAAGGGTTGTTAGAGGGGACGATAACTTGAAGGAAATCACATGGGAACATAGGGTCGCAAAAGCAATGCTCAAGTACTACAGGCACACAAAACCTGTAGTCATTAATTTAATATCCAACAAAGGTTTTGCATAATATTAAATATTTAAGAAAGGTTAAAGCGGTTGTTGAAATTTTGCTGCCTGTTGCCCGAAAAAATGTACCGAAATGATAATAACCAACCGTCGTAATAACAAACCATTCTGACACAATTTGACAACTTTGTGAATATGTAGCTCGTCAACTATGCGTTTCCGAACCTATGTTCCTAGATAATTCTTGCTTGTTATCATCTCCTCTAACTCCCCTCAAAGTTTGTACAATTTGTTATGGAACACCCTGTATATACATACACATATGTCATATATAATAGTGTAGATAAAAAATATAAAACATGAAGTAAATGTTGAAAAGACCAAATCAATAGCCATGCACATAGCAACTGAACCAATAAGCCAAGTAAATAGCGCAAAATATACAAGAATATCGATGAAATTACTAATAACAGTAAAAAAGAGGAAAATTAGGAAAAGTACTTGAAAGAAAAGGTGAATCCAGAACACCAGTAACAAAAGCCTGCCATCTAGCAGCATCAATGAGGGGTAATTCTGTTAATACATTGCTGTTATTTCTGGTGAGTAATGACTTAATTTTTATACTTTAGCTATTGGTGTAGTGCTGCGATTTCGCAAAAAATGTCGAAATTTCCACATCTGACTCCAGCTGATATTATCTTACCAAACAAGTGGGAGAAACACTGTAGGAAATAGCAGTGAATAATTTAATGGTATTTAAAGGGTAGCCTAGTAGACAATCTGCACAAATTACTTTTCTATCAGGGCTACAACAGCGGGTTAGTCTGATACATAATCTTTTCTTTGCATTTCACACAAATTGAAAATGGGATTTAAGAAATGACAAGACTGCTCTTCTGTAGTCAGTAGAGTAGTTCAGCTTTTAATACTGATAACTAACAGACAAACCCCGAAATGCTCGAGATATAGTTGTGAAGTGTATCTGTAGTGGAATTGTCAATCTGGCTAAGTCTCAAAAGGAAAGAACACCTCACCCATAAAAGGTAGCATTTTGTAGATTTTGTTATTGATTGGTGGCCGTAATGGACTCTTGATTTGTGGATATGTAGTGTGCCCTGTAAAGTGATCATTGATAGTGGAGCCAACAGTGGCATCCTTAGAACAGCATGTGAATTTGGATTTAAGCTTTTATTGACACCACTATGTGTAATCTACAAACTGGTAACAAAATCAAAATTAGGAGCAAAGTGAATCTTAAAACATTAATACCTGGCTCTATCAGAGAAAGTTTAGATTTGGATATATAAAGTATTCCAAATTACCAGTTTCACAAAAAGGGTACAGAAAGCATTTAGGCATGCAAACTTTTCAACGGATATAATTCAGTGAGAATCAGTAGATCCAATTTCCCAATGATCAAATCTTTTGAGACATTAATATTAAGTTTAATTGGCGGTGCTCAATTACCTATAAAACCTGAGAAATAAATCGCAATATTTATGTGTTTTCTTCAGGTTTTGCATTCAACTCTGGATTAGCACTGAAATTCATCTACCTATTATGTGGTGCCTAAAACAACTACCATTTGTAAAAAGAATGAAAGAAATTGAGAAACTCTTGAAAAATGTGCAGCAAAGTGATGTTGTGGAACCTTCATCCAGTCATTTATTTCGCTTCTGCCAACATCTAGGTTTGAAAAAAAAAAAAAAATGTTGCACTAAGTTTTCTTCTGGATTACTGATGACTAAAGAAAATCATCAAAAGAGACAATTACCTTCTTCTACAAATACTCAACAAATTAGACAAATATATTTTCAAATGATCTTTTAAAAAACATACAAAGAGTGAAGGAGGATTCACAGCAATATTATACTGTGTCTTTCTTCTTAATCATAATAGACCTTTTGTATGTTTTATATAATTTTTGATGTAATTTTCAATTGTCTTTTGATGCATTAAATATTGAAAATAAGAAACCTTCCTATACTCTAGTGCTTTTTTTTACAGGCAGTTCATTAGTTTTCCATTTAGCCTGTATGCTGAGAGACATCTTTGAAATTGTTAATTTTACCTGTTCATTTTTTTAGAAAAAGGCTTCTGTTTGAGAGGGAATAGTTGCCCCTATGATCATGGCTCTGACCCTCTGGTTGTTAATGTTGATTCAGGATTGGGGTTAAACGTTCCTACTTCGCAAGGTATACTTCTTTATATTTAACCTTATTTCTATTTTTGGAAAGTCATGTTCTTGTTGACTTAAAATCTTAAACTGAAATACTCCAATGATCATTAATAATGTAAACTTTTAAAATATTATTTTATGCCCATATGCTTAAAAATATTTTGTCTCATAATATTACGCATGGATAGTAAGGTTTCATTGACCTATATTTAAGTAAAAATTGCAGCACAGCATCTAGATTAAAAGATAAATACCCCTCCCCTTGTGCTACAAAGTAAAAGTTGTATAAACAGCATTAAATGCACGAGTAAGCAAAAAATTGCTGAAATGGTTCCCTCTTTCAAGGAACCCCTTTTCTTATTAAAAAAAAGGGGGGGGGGGGTTGAGCTTTTTAAGTCATTCAAAACGTAACTTTTAATTTTTGCAAGTAGATTCGCTGGCTATAGATGTTTATTAATCCGTCAGCAGTTATTTATGCTGTCAAAATAGTTATAAAAGCTGGAATATTATTTTGCTTTAAAATGTGATCCCAATGATTTATATTAAACTTAAGACTTTAAATTTCTGTACAAGGAGTAATACTTTACTTATGGATACGCACATTGAAATATGACTTTTACACTTGTTGATTAACTTTTAAAATATTCTTAATACATATGCTACTCAAAGCAATTAATGGATATTTTAAGTTTTGTACACAATGAAGGTTTAGAGAAATTTTTTTAAACAGAAAATGGGAGAAAGGAGTTACAAATTCAGTTTCTTTTCACCTTTCAAACTCTGGAGTGTGCTAATTTTCAGTTTGAAGGAACGACGCTTTAGCGGTAGCAAATGAATTCAGGATTTCAACTTATTGAGAGATTCCCCGTTTGGTGACCAGAGTAGCATAGTCTCAACCTAGCTCATGCATGACGTAAAAGTCAGCTAAAATGGGCAAAGTTGAAAAATAAGAACCACCTTAATTATGCAATGAGTTGCCACCCATTAGCCAGGGCTAAGGCAGAACTGAAGCATTTACACCCACAGCTCAGTCATGACATCTTGAGACTGCAGATTATTGGCTATTCCTGACTGAGGAGTCCAGAACTGCAGTCTCAGGATGTCATGACAGAACTGTGGGTGTAATTGTTTCACTTCCGCCTTAGCCCTGGCTTACAGGCGGTAACTCATTGCATATTACCCAGTTTTTGCCTTCAAATTTCGAGTAGAGCCGCACCATGGTTTTCAGACGCTAACTGGTAAGATAAATTCATTTTATCTACCAATTTGTTGGCTATCTTAGCTACAATAAGAGGATCTTTGCCTCCAGCTCGGTTATTGGCTATTCCTGACTGAAGAGTCCAGAATTACAAAACTGCAGTCTCATGATGTCATGATCGAGCTATGGATGTAATTGCTTTTCCTTCATATGCATTTATGTATTGAACTAAGTGAATGCATTGCATTTTGATTTTTTCTTACTAAAGGTCTTGAAAGGGTTTATAGAGAAGTGTTCTTGCTTAGAAACTTAGAAGAATGAGTAAAATATTTAAAATTATTAATCATTTGAATTATTCAGAGCAGGTTAAGTTTGATGGAATTTTTTACTACATGTCTTAAGAGTTATCTAAAATCAAGACCCTTACTTATGTAGGGATTACTCAATTAATTGCTGATAACTTTGATCTTTCTGATAAAATATATATCGGTCTGTCTTCTCAGGTACTTTAAGTGTCTTGTGAATTCTGCATTTGTGATGCATCCAATGTCATTAGTTTCCTCCCACAATGGCTAAATCTTCCCTTTTCAACACTTGTTCCATTATTTTTATACATCTCTCACCAAAACTTTTCTCAAGCTGTATCTTGCATATAGAACAACACATTACTTTATCACTTTTGTTATTTAAAATTGTATTTTTCTAAATATAAAATTATAAAAACCTGTGTAGGTTTCATGTTAACAGAAACACGTATTCGAATGTTACTTAAGCTGCTCCGAATTCTCCAAATAAGATAGTGCAGTAGAGTCTTAAAAATCCTAGGTAATTTTGGCTGATGCCCCACCAGGGATTACAGAAATTAGGGATTATCCGGTAATCTGTAAGCATTTAAAATTTTATTTTATACATAACATTTTTAAAATAACAAATTGACATACCTTGTACTTGATTGTACAAATTAAAAGAAGTATATTGAGTTCTCAGTAATTTCCTATTTCAATATCAACTTTTCTTTAATTACTCTTGAATTAAATTAGATTGTTTTTGTTTGTGATGATTGTGCTTTTCATTTATAAGTACAGAGGTGTCATAGGTCAACCAAATTTTGACTATCTGTGAGTTATTTCTGTTCCGTTTTATCTCATGTCTGTATGAATGTACATTGCTTTTGTATAGATCTTACCTAACTAAAAAACAGTTAGTCATAGATAGTTGAAATTTTATTTCTTAGAGTTATATGACCTCTAGTAGTGCGTCTTCTTAATTAGTTGTGCTTCCTACTAGTATGTTTGTGTAAGAACCTTCATTCGTTTTTGTGGTAAATCAGTGTTATTTTTAAAATATTTTCCTTATAATGTTTTTTTCCCACTCATTATATAGCAATGCATCACTATGTAATATTAGGTATTATTAAATCCTTCTTTAGTAATCAGTAGTAGTATTAGTAATGAGTCAACTTCTAGGGCTCGCCTTTATAATAGCCAAACTTACTCACCCCTTATGTGATTGTGAAGTTTTTTTCGCATGTATGTTTGAACACTTTGGTCAACATATATTCAAACCTACAGTAATTCATGACATTCCCTTTGATTCAGTTACTGGTCTCTCTTGAAACTTCTGTTTAGGGATTAGTACAGTGAGTATATTTGTTTGAAACCGTCCTTAGTTCTGTTGAATCTACTTTTTGCACATTGCATTCATTTATTTACTATGCAATGTTTAACTTTCCTTTTAACACTAGTAAAATAAAGTATGTAATGTATGTTGGAAAATTTATTAGTTTTATGAATGTATTTGAAGGCTAAAAATCTTTTAATACCCATATTAAGTTGCAAAAAGCAAAAGTATTTTTTTTTTTTTGAAATAATTTACCAAGTACATTTCATCACTCGATTTTTGTGCTTGGAATGTTGCTGGAACAACTTTTTTGAAAATGGAACATTTTATTTTGCAGTTACCTCTGATACTGGATTTAATATGAATTTTTCATCAAGGCCACCATTGCCGTCTCGTCCACCACCTCCATTACCACCATTGCCAAATTCACCACCTCCTCCTCCTTCAGGTAAGTTCATCTTTTCATAGCATTCTAAATTTGTGTTTTAAAGCAGAAAGGGCTTTTCCAAAGGAGAAATTCACTAGTTCTTTCATACTCTTATATTGTTGCTAAACTATTAAAGTATTTGTTTTTTTTATTACTTTGAGGAAAACATTGTTTGCCAAACATATTTTATCTTGTGATACTTTAGAACATATTGAAAGTCAAATTTCTAGTTAAGTTTAGCTTTTGTGAAATGACACCTAAATGATCATTTAATGCACTCTAATTTCTTTGAGACTTTTTTAAAAATTAATGAAAAATTGAAGTTTGACTGTAAGATAATATATGGTGTGTCTGCCTGTATGTACAAAGAATATTTGTAGCATATGCAGGATATAACTTTGGAGCAATTTGGATAGTTTTGAACTTGGGATAAATGAAAACAAATAACATTGCTATTCTTGTGATGATGTTGAAAAGTAATTTTAGTGAGGTAACAACTGTCTCAATCTGGGGAGAACAATGAGAGGGTTTCATGTACCTACACGATTAAGGGGATTTACTAGTTTAAACACTCTCCGCTACATAAAAACCACTACTTCCAAGAGAAATAATTTTAATTATAAAATGAAGAAAAATACTTAAAGTACTGTTGAAAATGAGTTGTATTTTTAAAACTAGCTGACCTTGTAGCATGCCTATATGATGCAGGGTTCCTACCATTGAAAAGAGTAAGGTGGGATTTCCCACCCTGGCCAAAACTTTTAGTAAGATTTTAAAAAATTATGTGGGAGGTTTTTTTCCCCCTTTTCTTTTCTTCCCAAATTTTAGTTTATTTTTTAAACATTTTAGATACATAATTATTTTCAAAAAACATTTTTGTATATCATGCAGCACAAAATTTATTTAATGAACATAATATCGAAAGAGAAGGCTTCATTTGTTTGCTTGAATAAAAGTACATCTCATTATTTTAGGGCATTTTCATTTTGAAATAAGCCAAAAGACATAAAAATGAAAGTCGTATGAATAAAAAAAAAAAACGCTACTTTTCTAGAGTCTTGAAGTGTATAGCTTACTAAAAAGTAAAAAAAAAAATGTGCTTAATGTTTGCATTTTATGCAGAAATTTGTTTAGTATGTAAAGGACGTAAAAGAAATTTATAAACGGAGTAATTTGACCTTATTTCAATATCTGTTAGAGTAAAAGCTAATGATGTTAGAGATATTATCGATTGGTTTTACACTATGCCAATGTTTAAACTAAATGAAAACGGAGTCTGAAAAATTTTAATTGGATTTAATTCATCTGCTCAATTTTCTAACTTCATAGATATCCAATTGATATAGTACCCTATCAGAAAAAAATTCATACATTAAAGTGCTTTTTATCCCTTAACAGACTTAGCATTTTTTCATTTGTAACGGACATATCACATGCAGTAACAGATGCATCTTACTTAACATGATCCTTACCCGTCAAACTCCAGTTGCTATACTTGTATGTCAGATACATGAAATTGTATACCTTGTTTCAAAAGATTTGCAAGCTGTAATAATTGCATTCCCCGAGAAACCATGAGACGTTGTAGTGGTGAATGTATGAATAACAATTGTTCTATATGTGCACATTATCTAACTTGATCGTGAGTTTTATGAATTTGCTACAAATGAAGAATGAATGAATGTGTTCTATAAATCCTGTATGAAGAAAATATCTATGAGCAAATGAAATGGTATCAAAGGGAGAAAACTAGAGAAAAAATTAGAGAAAAAAAATGCATAAAGGCACATAGAGTTACTTAGCAGTAAATGTCCTAATAAAGTTATTTCCGAAATTCTTGCCCCACTCATAGCCCCACTAAACATGTGAGTATTTTGAGAAGTTAAAAGAGCAAGTTAAAAAGGATTCCACGATATTCACTAAAGCTTTGGTTCAAACTAAGTTTTCAGAAAATTGTATTATTGCATACCATAAGGAGGAGCAAAGTGCCCATTAAATAAATGATGATGGTTTTAGTCGCAATCATGCATCAAAATATACTGAAATCAAATGCGATATGTTCATACTACATGCAGCATGATAAATACATAATACATATTTTTTTCAAAAGGTCTATAACGATTTTGTGTATTTGTATCAAAATGTCCTTTCCACATCTATCGCCAGAGGACTGTTGAACGGAGTTGGTGATTAACTGAAACACCTTGCTTTTGGGTAAACCAGACTAAGTTGGGTAAACCTGCATGCAAGAAAATAGTAGCCATCTTCATTCCAAAGTATTAGGCACTTGCAACAGTGGATAAACTTGAATTAAGATAGATTGGAATCTATGCAATATCTTCAACTCATTCAGTAAATTGAATGAAGATGAAGGCAAGTATTGCATGAAATATTTTATGTCAAACAACCAAAAAATGATAAAATTCAACTTTAAAGCTGGAAAATTGGAAACCATATAAAACTGAATTACAGCCTGTGCAGAGCGTTAAATATTTGATGAACAATCCAAACTCTTCTGGTGTGCAAGTGAGCTTTCAACCATCAGTGAGAACGAAAAGGAAGTATTGTGCTTCAAAAGCCTTTATTAGACAAAATGGGGTTACTTTCATTTGAATAAATGACTTAACCCAGCATAACTTGTAACGAGCAGCAAGAAATTCATACTAGCAAATATATTTATTTATAAAAGTTCCACTCTCTTAATATTTATTTAAATTATGCTATAATGATACTTTGAAGGCTTTAGAACAAAGTTTAAGTCACTTAAATTCCAATAATTTAAAACTGATAGGTCCGTTACCATATATACTCATATGGTAACGTATACTCAATGGGCAATTGCCCCCCCCCCCCTTTAAAATTTATTAAAATCTTGTAAAGCTATATTTTTTATCATATTTTGGACGATTAAAAAAAAAATGCAAGTAAATTTCTTGCATGTATAGTTTCAGAAATTTTTGAGGCTTTTCTGAAGGTCAAAAAGATTTTCTCATTTGTGAGATATGTCCATTATGGAGTTAAAAAATTATAAAAAAATATGCTTTTGAAAAATAGCAAAATTTAATTGCATAATATAGAAGTAGAGCCCATGTTCTTCATAAATTGCATGCAATGAAACAATTTAGAGTGTTTGGGATCTTTGGGTGGTGTTAAAGCTTCAAATGATAGGTCTGTTAAGGGGGAATTGCCGTTTAGTGATGTTGACAAATAGTTTGTAAAAAGAAAAATTGACATTAAAATAACTTTTATAGTTTGTTACTCAGGCAAGATTCTTTTTAAATCAGTTATTTAATTTGTGGTATGCTAATGCACCACTCTCAATTGCTCTAAAAAATATCAATGCTCCAAAAAAAGAAAGTCGGAAAATTGTGATGTAGCTACGAAAGCGATTTGGTGTTGTTTCGGCTTCAAATGAGTTGAAAAATACAATCTGTCTGGTGCAACTAGGATCAAAAGATAAATTCTAAGTTCCAAAGGTCTTTCAACTTTCAGTAAATAAAAATAAATGAATAAAATAAAATAAATAATAAAAAAGTAAAATATATTTTCAAGATAGTTTTTTTTTTCCTGTATTTTATGGCTAAATTTTTCTATTCTTCTGTTCATTGATATTAATAATAATATGACAGTTGTAACTAACATAAAAATTCCTTTCTCTCTTCTTGAAATAAAAAAAATAAGAAAAATCAGAGGTAAGAAATTTGACGATCTTTTAAACATATGTAAAGGAATTTTGAGTGAGATTTAAAAAAAAATTGTTGGAATCTCACAATCCTGCCTTCTGGTGCAAACTCTGCCTTTATGCTTTGCGTTTATTTTCCAATGAATCTGAAAAAATCCTAATTTCCCTGTATTTCCTACACTTTTTAGTCATTGCTTCCTTGCGTCCTCTATTTCCCCCCTTAATTTGCAGGCAGCAGGATTTCTGCCGAAAAACATATTCTTTGAAAACATGCCAACTCCAAACACATGAATGCTTCACTGAAAATTGTGGGCCTCGTGTGAGATTTCAATATTTTTGCATCCTATAAAGGTTTCAATTTGGCTGTCAGTTGATAGGTACTGCAACACATGCCACCTTAAGATTTCTTATTTATTGTTTTATTTCATTAAGTAATTTATTTTTTATGTTAATTTTAGATGTTGCGCCAAATTAACCAAGAACAGGGTTTCCCAACCTGTTGTACGCATATTGGCAGTATGTGAGTTTGTTGGTGGTATGCAAAAAATTATCAACAATGGTGTGGATTAAAACTTGTAAAAATTAAATAAAATAATATCGTAGCATTTTTTTTTCCTATGACTCATACAAAAAGTTTTTTAAATTATTAATATTATGCAGTATTGTTAATTTGTACAGTTGATGATCAAAAGTTCCGGAAATTGGTTTTTTTTTTTTTGGGTGCACTTTTAAATTTAGCGGTCATCTATCAGTAACTTCAGATGTTCCAATTTTTGAAAAAAATGTATTGAAACACATTGATGGCTTATATTCAACAGTATATTTCACATCTTTTGAACCATATTTCTAAGCACAAGCATCTCGTTAAATTTATTTTGTGAAAATATTTGAGTATGATAAGGAGATGAATTGTTTTTATAAAATCATTTATTAGTTATTCAAATATGGCAAAGTAATATATAAATGAAACTTTGATTCAATATATACATGTTATAGTGAGTTTATATTCCTGAAACTTTCAATGTTATTTATCTCATTATATGATGTGAATACACCCTCACCCAAAAAAATGTATGATGCAAATAAATCCTCACTTGCAATAACGAATTTTGCAAAATATAACAATTTTTATAAAATGGTACACTTTAGCATTGGTACAATTTTTCAATAACAATGAAAAAAAAATTTTTTTTTTTACTTCGACAACCTGTCGTTCTATTGAAGGGATGATGTGTTCAAATTTTATTTTCTGCATTATAATCTTTTCAACTCAAATATCTCTTGGAGTTTTAGTTGCAAATCTTTCAATTTTTCTTTTGTTTGAATTATTTTTCAATGGAGATTATTTCGCTAAATATAAGTTAGGAGACATAAAGCCCATAGAATAAGTTAGAGTTTGCATTTTTTTACTTCATACTTTTGATATCTTAAATCTGCATCTTATTTTGAGCATTTTTGCAGTTGAAAGTATGCATCTAGGACAAACGGTTGCGAGAATAAAGGTCTTGCAGGTTAAATGGGAACATGTTGCATAAAACATTCTGTAAATTCTCTTGTTAAGGTTATTAATCCAACAAATTATGTTTAAACTATCGTAAAGTTTTTAGAAATAAGTCAAAGTGGTATAATTTTTTTTATTTAAAAAATTTCCTGCATTGCAGAAATTGTTTTTTTCATGAGTGTTATTTTGTTTCTTAACTAAAGGGAATAATTTGTGTTGAAGGGAATTTAATTAAGAATTAAATGTTTTCGCCGTAATTACGGTTAGTAGGGGAAAAGTTTCACTTGAGAAAAGAATTTGTTATGATTAAATAAAAGACTTATTAATACCAATGCTGACACTATTTTTATGCCTATATTGCCTCACACATTCACTCCAGAGGGGGTTCAACGAGGTGTTAAAATCCCTATTTGTTTGGTATGTTTTTAGTGATAAATGATCATTTTGCTTTCAATTTGTAATCACTTTCCTATATCACTGTGTCTTTTTGTCCACAAATATGTAAAATTTCATTTTATTCTGAAACTCCTTCTAGGTGTGTTAATTTTTCATAGAGTGTATGTAGTTATTTGAATATCCGATTTTAGGATTTAAAGCTTATTCTAAACAACACATACAAATCTAAGTTGTGCGAACCTTAACATTTCATATTAGTGCTCAATTTTGAATAAATATAAATTTATGTATATGTCAAAATTTGTCTCTAAGTTAGGATTGAATAAAGTTATGAGTTATAACTAATACAATATCTATTACGATAAAACTGTTCAATATTTGGGTATTTTCAATTGAGTGTTACTCCCTTTTTATGTGTCTGATCTTTCCTAAATAACACTCTTGAGAGGGGTAATGCTCATGAGATTTATGTAAGAATTCTTCACAATTATGAATAAATGCTATCCATGAGTTTGAAAAGTTGGTTGGATATAATAATTCCTTAATGGAAAACAAGATGTTACAGGAACAATTAAGCTGTAAATTTTATCCTCTCTGTTGTTTTTGTGAAAAATGAAATGAAAGAGAGATAGGCTCAACAGAGCCAAGCACTGTGAATAGCAAATTTGATTAGCTAGTATATATTTTCCAACCCTACCTACCCCATATACAATGTGACGTAAAAGTTTAGGCACAACGCAAATATATAAAGAAAAAAATATTCAACGGAATGCTTTCAAATTTCTTCAGTAGTTCGTCAGTATGATCCTAAATACACGTCAGTAGCTATGAAAAATATGACCAAAACAAAAATCAGAAATCGCAAAAACGATTTTCTTTTTTTTTTTTTTGATATAGAAAAAGTTTATGTGTAAATCAGATCTAATGGGTATAACTCTTGAAACATGTTTGGTGGAGAAAAGGAGAGACTTTTCTTAGACTATAAAGTACAAAGATTCCTCACTGAATGATAAAAATCCCAAAATATTTCTAGTTCTCTCCTGAACAAGATGAGAAAGTTTGGAAAACTAATTTACGTTGCTATTTATTCTATAAAATCGGTCCTAATATGGTAGTGCATAGTGTTTTTTGTTTGGATAGCAATTCAGACATTTTTATCATTGAAAGTCAAGAAAAAATCATATTTCATATTGATGAAACATTAAAAAGAACGTCTCATTCTGACAATCAGTCCCTTAATCAGATAAAACTTCAATTTGTATCAAAAACAACACATGACAGCATAAGTAGAGGAACAACCAAACCAGGATTCATCAAAAAGCAAAAATTTGTGCTTTAACCTTTTCAGAAACAGTATCCTAAATAATCCAGACTTTAATGGGAAATCTTGCACATGTATCTTTGTGTGTAAGAAATGAATGTTGCTTTCTCTGATGAAAATATGTGGAGATTATATGACCTAGATGAGTTATCATTCTCTTAGTATGACTTGGGGAAAGATTGGAAGAGCTTACATTGTGGGCAACAGGATGGTAACATGCTTATGGTATGTTAAACTTTTGCATTTAATAGGAGCACCTTTCTTTGCTTTCTAAATTGCACAACATTCAAACAGTTGTCAGGAAACTCTCAGTGAACATATGTTGTCCTTTCTTGAACTCATAGATGCTCCCAAGCAGATCTTTCAACAAGACAATGCATTGATACACATTTTCCACTGTACTTAAGAATGACTTACATCTGAGAATATCAGTGTGATGAACTGGTATGTACTCAGCTTAGATCTGAATTTGATAGAGAACATCTAGGAGTCATCTCCCGTAACTTACACAGAAAATAGAAGCTCTATTATTCAGTCAAAGAACTCAAATTAGCGATTAAAAAAACCTGGAGCAGATTTGCCTCCGAAACTTTCCATAATTTCATGTTATCAATTGAAAATCGCATATTCATTCTTGTCAGATGTAACCAAACCACCGATTACTAAAAAACTTTTTTGCAGTGTGAAATGCAACTATTTTGTTTTTGTGAATAAACTTTTGCAGCATAACAAAATTTGATTATTAAATAAATTATAAATTTATATTTTATGATTTTTGTTCAACTCGGACTGACTTATAATATAGTTGTTTTAATTCAGTAAAAACAGGTAACACAAAACATGTTCTTTCTACTTATCACCTATTGTAAGTTAGTGAGACAACTATCTTTTATGTGCCAATAGGCATTTATGCCTAAGACAAAGCATTCAATCGTATAATGTTTTATTTGATTAAAATATTTATCTTGTGCTTAAACTTTTCTGTTGCACTGCATATTGTCCCCAGCAAGGTTAAAGATTTGTGCTTTAGAGCTTCAGTTTTTCTTTTTACTTTCAGATTTTCATCTTCATGAACCTTACAATCCAGAATCTCCAGGCATGAACCTGGATTTAGAACGCAAGAGCTACAAGGATTACAAAAGAACTCATGCTAGTCACTCGTCCGCTTCATCTGTTGGGAAAGCAGTCAACTATGACAGCTCTTTTTCATCCTGTAAACCTCAAAGAGCTAGAGAGTTGACTAGTGTGACCATATCAAATAACTCTTCAGGTATGTGTAATAATTCTATGTGTAAAAGATAAACTAGTATATTGGATACTGGAAGATGAGTTACTTTATTTGTTACCGCATTGATTGCTTGAGTACTGTATCCAAGAGGGGGGGGGGGGAGGATTCTAGTTATTGCTGTATATGGTATTCTATGGACAAACTTTATCACCAGATAGTGAACATATAAAATTGGTATTGTTTATTTGCCGTCATTCGAACAACATTGTCACATCCTTGGTCGACCGCTCGACCTTGGATGAGCGTGGGATCACAGTTGTGCACAACAAACGTGCAGGGCGAGGACTCGGTCGCCTTTCTCACCTTTAGTCAAATTTTGAAACTTAGGTTACTTTTTGTCACCTTTTGGAATTTTTGTCACCTTTTTAAACCTTTCTTGAAATGTGTTTTAGAAAATCTAGTTTTGATAAATAAAATTTTTGAGCAGTATGAATATTCTTTTCCTTTCCTGAAAATAAATAGAATTTTGAAGAAAAAAAAAGCAAAATCTGTCATTCAACCATTAAAAAAAAGTATTTCAACTGTGGCTCATTCACAAAACAAAGCCTTTAGAAGCCCCGATTAAAAGTTTCAAAATGAAACAAAAACAGGTGCACCTGTTCCAAGGATACTTGGCAGTTCTTTTTTTCTTTTTGTTCTTGAAACTAAATTCGGTTGATGATTTGCATAGAGATGTGATTTTCACTCATTCTATATTATCAATACTTTTTAGTGAACATATATGCTTTGTATTTACCGGGAAACAAGAAAAAGAATGCCGATGATTTTGCAATGAGCTATTAAAAGATGAAAAGAATAAAATGTGTTCATTAAATAATCGTCATTATCTTCACTTCATAATTTCAGGTATTAATATAATTGATTTTAAAGAAAAATCTTGGGTGATTGTGTTCTGGTATTTTACCGGATTTCCGGTATCGATTCTGGTATTTTCATGTTTGAAAATACCGAAAGTGTAATATTTTTAATTATGCTTTTATCTCACCTTCGGAATTTTTTAGCTTTTTCGAATTTTCGATGATTATACCGATAATTGTTAATACTATTCATCGAATAGAAATGTTAAGCTGCCATTCTAACTGTTTTTTTGCTTTAATAAATTATTTTATTTGCATCTTTTTTTGATTTTGATGCCTTCATTTAAAAAATAGCAATCGATTTGCATCCGATATGAGAATCGAATTTTTCTTTTTTTATGCTTATTACCCTTAAGAGACAAATAAATGTAATATATTTATATTAAAAAATCATAAATTTAAAATTTTCAAGCAAAATTCTGCCTCTTTTATGAAAATCAAAATGTCTAAGTTTAAATTTGAAGATTTGATAAAATTTTATTTTGCTTCAATTATGTTGGCATTTCTTTGCTTCCGTTGTTAGATTCACACTTCGCACTTATGATGCTTGCTATTCATTGTTGAAAGGCAAACAAATGAATTTTTTAAAATTTCTTTTAAAAATACATTTTTTTGGAGATAATTTGTTCAGCACCAGCTCAAAAGTAACGTTATTACCCCTCTTAAAATTTTAATTAAATGCATGTACAATATTTGCACTAAAAACTATTCGAACACATGAAATGTAATAGTTTAGCAAAGGAAATTAATTATTTTATATGTGTATATATATGTATATATACACATATATATATATATATATATATATATATATATATATATATATATATAAATATATATATATATATATATATGTATACATATGTATAGTTATAAAATTAGGTGTGCTAAAAATAGAGCCTTGGTTTAACCCCCCCCCCCCCCCCAACACATTTTCTCTTTAAAACTTTCAGGTATTCTTTTTATGAACTCACAATCACCCCTGATCATTATATAGTTAACCCTATAAGTTTTTTGAAAATATGTCCTAAAATGATTTATTTAGTTACCTCCAGCCCTATCATGTTCGGAATTTTAGTCTTTAAAAATAGTATGTTGGCTATTTTGGTAAAAGTCGGAAAATATGATAATCGTTTTCTATTTTTTGATTTCTTAACAAATTACTTTTGATCACCTTTTAGTTACTTTTTTGTCACTTTTTAGTCACCTTTGTTTTAAAATTTTTCACCTTTCTCACCTTTTTCAAAGACCATTAGCAGTTCTCGCCCTGTCAGGGCGAGGACTCAGTCACCTTTCTCACCTTTAGTCACCTTTTGAAATTTTCGTCACTTTTTGTCACCTTTTGGAATTTTAGTCACTTTTTTAATCTTTTCTTGAAATGTGTTTTAGAAAAATCCATTTTTGATTCATAAAATTTTTGAAAAGTATGAATATTCTTTTTCTTACCTGAAAATAAATGGAATTAAAAAAAAAAAAAAAGGCTAAAATCTGTCATTCAACCATTAAAAAAAGTGTTTCAACTGTGGCTCATTCACAAAACAAAACCTTTCAGAAGAAACTGTTTAAAAGTTTCAAGAGGAAACAAAAAAACAGGTGCACCTATTCCAAGGATATTTGGCAGGGTTTTTTTTTTTTTTTTTTTTTTGTTCTTGAAACAAAATTCTGTTGGTGATTTGCATAGAGATGGGGGAAAAACAGGGTCAAAGTTTTTATCTTTACTGTTATGTTCTTATCTCTTTTCTGCTCTACCCCCACCTTCCCCAAAGAAAAAACTGGCTGCTATTTTCATCCCTTTTCAAATTTAGTTTCAAGTTCTAACAAATGCTTTTTCTATGCCATACCACAAGTCTCTCTAACCTTGAAGCATGTGTGTAAGGCATCATTGGAAAAACACCCTTTAATTTGCAGAAAAAATGTAATGCAAAAAAGAAAATATCAGGAAGAAAGAAGTTATTTAGGAAATTTATAGGTTTTTTTTTTATTTCTCATTTTCAGAAGTGCTTTTTACTATGTGCTTTTTAAATTTAATATTGCTGTGTTTTTTTACAAATATTGATAGTCTATGTGATATTATTACGTTTATTTCAAGTTGTTATTTTCAAACTTTGGAGATTCTTTTTGTTTTTCATAATGTAAAACTTTTTTGTAAACGTTATATTTGAAATGCATAATTTTGACTCCTGTTAAGATAATTTTATTATTTAAGATTCACTGATGATTCCGAATAATATATTTCAGTTTCTAATAGTACTGAGTATCAAATATGTTCACAATGTTAGAGGTAGGTTTAAGGGCACCAGTTTTTCAATGTCTTGACCTCTAATGTGTGCTCCCCCTCCACATTACAAATCTGCATTTGCACAAATCTGCATACTATTTTTATTACTATTCTTTATAGGTCTCTCAGTTAAAAAAATAATGTCAAGTTTCAAAATTTCAATATCGTTGCTAAGCAATCTTGCTAAGTGATAGCTCGCTGTGACATATGAGTTGACGAACCATTGCTATGCCTTCCATGACTGGTAGAAATTCAGAAATGAAGCGCCAACATTGGAAATCGCTTTTTAATGACATAAATGAATATTTTCTGTTGGAGGATTCTTTATATTTCGCTCTGCAGAAAATTGTGTAACTTTTTTTTATGAATTTTAAAATTCTCCACTGTTTGAGTTAAATTTTTAAAACTATTATTGCGTGTCATGTGTAAGGTTTCAATTTTTCTGTATCCTGTAAATATTTTATATTTTTTTAACTTTTTTGTAATAACATTAGTTATTATGATTTTTTCATAACTTCATTTAAAATTACTTTTTGTAGCTCTCACAGCAAAAATAAATTACTAATGCATTGGAAAGAAATTTTTTATAAGTTTAACATGAAATTTTGCTGATGTATGTAAGGATTTGGTAAAATTAAAAAGAAAAAAAAAAAACATTTTCACAGCGACAGTGCTCACAAGACTTAAAATATGATATAAAAGTTTTCTCTCTTCAGTATTGTAGTAGAGGGGCTATGGTCCAAAATATAGCCGGAAACTGCATTTTGTGATAAAAGCATGAAAGTTGGTATGCATGTAGACAATGTATTTATAAACATTTTTAGAAGGGGAGCCATTCCGAAATCCCCACCCAAACCCCTCTGGCGGCCATTTTTGGTCAAAAATTCCGAAATTTCTTTTATTTCTTTTTCAAAAAACATCTTTTTTATCATCTTGTTAGAGTTTAATTATGTTAAGCAAAGTTTAGAAAGCCGTCAAAATAGCTTAAAACCGATTAATTTTAATAGTACTTATTAAAAATTCGTTTTTTTCTGAAAAACTGAAATTGATCAAAATCTTCCAAATTGTTTTCAGGGGCCGGTTTAAGGGTGTCCAACTATGTATTTGAAAGCACTATAATAAAGAAAAACAATTGAGTTGCATTAAAACCCCAGCAATCCGAACCCCAAAAATTCGAAACTTTGTAAAACTCGAGCATATTTTTTAAAACTTACTCATAAAAATGTATTGCAAAACTGAAAATAAAAGCAGAAATTAAAAATCATAAGCAAAGCTAGTACTTTTTCAAAACTTAAAAAAAACTGTTTGAATTGTTACTTAAGAATGAATATTTATCTTTGATTAATTAAAATATAACCAGTTTTCTTTATGGACAAAAAAAGTAATAAAAAAACTTCAAACATTTTGAAAAAAAAATGCGCAATGTCATGGAAATTTCACTCACATTCAGCAGGATTATAAGTTACGCTTGCACCTATAAAATAGGAGGGGGGAGGGGGAGGCACGATCATATTTTTATACAACTGCGAAATTCTAAAGAAAAAGCTTTAAAACAAATTTCAAGTTTTTTTTCTCATTAAATGATTTGAGGAGTTTATTCTCTAATTCTAAAAGATGAGAGAAGAAAAAAAATAATTGCTGTAATAAAAAGTTTAGTGCTGTGCTAATTAAGCAACATCTCTACTACTTATAATATTGTGCTGTTATTGAAAAGTAACCCTTTATAACAAAAGAAACAACTGAATTTCAATATAAATCTGAGCAGGTAATTATATACAATGATTATGTGTAATGGCTATATACAAGCTGATTTTACGTAATTGAACTTGTCTAGTAATTTACATAGATATACAACATTTTCCATTGCAGAATTTACACATTGGTGCACACAGTCCATTTTTGAAGCACCAACAAGTTTTTGAGAGCAGTTTGTTTTACACTTGCATGACGTAAATTCGCTTAAGACATTTCACCTCTTTCAAGAATTCATTTGTTAATTTAGTTTCTACGAAAAGCATTTCTGACTTATTTAATCCATCAAAATTATTAGATTGTGGTGGTTCCTTCACTGAAAGATATGCTGGATTTACAAATAATGATACACCTAATGTGGTAACAGAGCGACCTTTTTAGAAGATGGTATTTCGGGAAATACAAGAAGAATTTTTGAGCCTTGCTGCTGAAATGGCGCATGCTGAAACATTGAAGTGCTTGTTTTATGGAAAGAGTCCTTTTTGCTGTACTACTAGAGTTATAATAAAAATTATCGTGCGCGGCCGGTGTAAAAACAAAGATCCTGAAATGTGAGGGAAATGTAGTTTTATATTTATCAATTTGTTTAACTGATGCTTTGCAGAGTTCAGTAGAAATCTTTAGAAGCCTTGGGTAAGAAATGAAAAGTTCCAAAATATGCATTATGTCAACAAGACTTTCTTAGTCTGTTCGTGTACTGTCATTTCCAAATAAACAGGTATTGGTTGTTCCTTGTTTACTTGATGCTTGATAGTTTGCTTTGTTAATTTGTTTGAAGTATATATATATATGCATATTAAATATTATCAACAGACAAATTGCAAGTCATGGTTGAAAAGGAAGACCATCAATATTGCAAATACAATATAACAAGTTATTTAAAAGAACGGAAGAAGAGGATCAACAGCTTCTTGCTGACTCTTCAAATCCGCCTTCGAAGCTGACAGTTGACTTTCAAATGCATGTCCTAGTGGAATTCACTATCATGTTACTTGCGACAGCATCTTCGAAACTGCTAGTACTGGAGACACATATTGATTCACTTACCTTTACAAACTAAAATATATTCAAAGCCTGATTTCTCTGAATGCATATGTCCATGTCCGAAGTATGATAATATCTTTGCTCTAAGCCCGGTATTGTCAACATCATTAGCAAATTTATTTTCGATTGATAAATTGTGTTGTAGCATAAGTCTTCTATTCCTTCAGAATAATATTTTAGTCGAACGAATATTCTGAAAATTGGATACTTATCATCTTTGTTAACTCTAAGATTTTGCAAGTAAAAAATTACTCGGTGTAAGGGCCATTAATTCAATTCGTGAATAAATATTTTCCTCAGAACAATCATTTGCTGTCCTTCATGAGTGATAAAGTTTTACAAGTAAAGTTTTACGAATGCAAGTACGGTGGTACTTGCATTCTTGAGCTATTATGTCAGCTTGCGCCAACTCAGCAGTTAGCGTACTGTCTGCTTTTACCAACACGCAATTTCGTATTTTCTGTCAACTGATTTCGTCAGAACTAGATGTAACTCCTGTCTTTTTTCACCAGGCTTAACAAAAAAGAAACACAAATCTGGAAAGGATGAAGTACATTTCTTTCTCTCCTGCTGAACTGATGTCTCTTCAAAATGTTTACTTACGTGGCACTCTTCAAAGTTTTCCTTTCTTTTTCTTTCTTCAGCTCTTCTGACTTTTGCACTGTTAAACCTCAAGATACAAGAGTTATGCCACTTGTCCCTCTTTTCATTAAATTTTTCCGATACAAATAATTCTTCAAATTTAAATCTACCTACATTTACGAAGTCTGATAATTGCCTAATTTTTGCCTGTTTTGACAGAATTTCGAACATTGTTTCATAACCTCAGTACAAGACTGATATATTTCAAGTTGCTGCAGGTCACAATAGATTTTTTTGGAGTTAATTTCGAACAGAAAATAAATTTAACCCATTAATGCCGACTTCGAAAACATCAATAAGACATTCGTTCAAGTTTTAAGCTTATTATTTCACACATTTTCGACAAGGGTGTGAAACCTATATATAGTATTCTTTCTGTGAGTTTTTACCATGTGAAATGTACAACGGTTAGACTGACAGAACCATGTAAGGACAAGTTATATTTATTTTCCGTGTTGGTATATTTTTGTACCAACCGGCATTAATGGGTTAATCCAGTAAATATCTGTTGTAATAATTTTGGTAAAAACAACATTTCCTGGGGTTGTTTTTACCAAACATAACCCCTGGTTACCATTTAAACTTTTAAACCATTAAAGCTTTAACCATGCCATTTAAATTTTTAACCATTGAAGTTTACCATTTAAACTTTAACACTTAAACAAAATTAAAATAAATGCATTTAAAACAATACTTTTGAACATGTAAAACCATAAGACTATGAGAAACCGTAACTTATAAAAATATGAGCATCTTTCCTAATCTCAATCCATATAAATAGCATTTACGGGAACATATGAACAATGACACATGTTACCAATGATAAACGCACTGGAAAATATTCGTCACCTAATGCACTACCATATTTGAAGAAAAAAATCAGCAACGCCAACAATAATAAAAATTAGAGGAAAAATAAATTTAAAACTAAAACTTCAAAATTTCTGAAATTGAAACTTTAAATTTTATTTTGGTAGAATCATGCTATCTTGACATTAACTTTTCCCTCAAGTTCTTATGCTTTTGTACCCTTGGGGAACATTTTCGATGATGCGTGCTTAGTCATAAAAATGAGAGGTATCATGACCGGATAATTGGACGGTTCGGTTAATTAGGATCCGGATAACCGGCACCCTACTTTTCTTAAATATTTATTTAATGTATATTTACATTATTTAACCATTAATGCATTTATGGGGGGAGTGAATTCACTTCCATGAATTTATTCTTAAAAAATATCGATTTGCTAAAAAAAAAGCATTTTTGGGTGGTTCTTTTTAAAATTAGTCTCTAAGTGCAGCTTTAAACGATAAAAAATACAATAAGCGCCTATGTAATGACATAGCCAATGATTTAAGAAGAAAATATTAATAATAATTACAAAAAAGCGCTATTTCTAGTTTTGGACCAAAAATGGCCGCTAAGAGTGGTTTGGGGGGGATTTCCGATTGGCTCCCCTTCTAAAAATGTTTTTTTATACATTGTCTACAAACCTACCAAGTTTCATGCTTTTATCACAAAATGCAGTTTCTTTTCCCGTAGCCCCCCTACTATTGGACATGTGCCGTTGTATATTTTCAGAACACCCCTCCCTCCACCCCCAAATAAAAGACATTACACTTTTATTCATATGAAATAATATCTTCAGTTTGATACTTCAATATTATTTTATTTTCACCTTGTAAGTTATCATTTTGCTTCAATTAAAGTTTCTGATTTTTCAAATTTTATTTTCTCACTCATTCTCTATTGTCAATACTTTTTAGTGAACATTTATGCTTTGTATTTACAAAGAAACAAGAAAAAGAATGCCGATAATTTTGCAATGAGCTATTAAAAATATGAAAAAAAAAAATGTTCATTAAATACATTGTCATTATCTTTACTTCATAATTTCAGGTGTTAATTTAATTACAAATACAATACAAATACAAATGTAACAACCAGCAACAGACCAACTGGGCTGGTTCTAGTCAAATTATAGACCCCAATGAAGATCAATGGCCCTCTTAAAACTATCTACTCCCTTGCTCCTTACCACCTCTTCCGGTAAACTATTCCAAGTTCCCACTACTCTGCTAAAATAGTAATTTTTCCGAATTTTCATGTTAGCCTGAGATTTAAACAGCTTATAACAATGACCCCTTGTCCTGCTTTCTGTGCAAAAATTTAACCCTATAACATCTTTCATTTTGATAAATTTAAACAACTGAATCATGTCCCCTCTGGTTCTCCTTTGCTCAAGACTATACATGTTAAGCATTCTAAGTATGGAATCATAGTCTAAATTAGAAAATCCATTCATTAACCTTGTAGCCCTCCTTTGTACCCTTTCCAATAAATTAATATCTTTCTTAAGATAAGGAGACCAAAACTGAACAGCATATTCTAAATGAGGTCTTACCAAACTTCTATATAAAGGCAGAAGAACCTTCTTAGATTTGTTTGAACTAGATCTATTTATAAACCCAAGCATCCTATTGGCTTTATTACTAGCTATGCTGCACTGTTGACTAAACTATTGATTTTAAAGAAAAATCTTTGAACATAACATAGTTTACACTGAAAGTTTTTTTTAAATATGTCCTAAAACAGTTTATTTTGTTACTTCCAGCGCTATCCTATTCATGTTTAGAATCTAAGTCTTTTAAAATAGTATGTAGAGGCTATTTTGGCAAAAGTCAGAAAAAAGGATAACCGTTTTCTTCTTTTTGAATTCTTAACAAATTACTTTTGATCACCTTTTAGTTACTTTTCTGTCACTTTTTAGTCACCTTTGTTTTAAAATTTGTCACCTTTCTCACCTTTTTCGAAGACCATCAGCAGTCCTCGCCCTGCATTGTGTCTATGGGAAAATGTTCGGTTCCGGACGGTTTTATTCGCATAAGCAGGGTATTCGTTTATCCGTTACCCGATTAAGCGGGGACGACAGTATGTTTAAAACAATCAATTCTTCCGCGTTAAAGAGTCGCGGGGAGCGGTATTCGTTTGAAGTTCTGCGGGGGGCCTACACATTTTATCTGCAGAATTTCAGTGACGAAACTTGCAGTACAAACTATAGTTATTCAAATTTTGTTTCAAACAATTAATTCTTCCGTGTTAAAGAATCGCGGGAAAACGGGCTTCGTTTGAAATTTTGCGGGCCTACACATTTTATCCGCAGAACTTCAGTGACGAAACTTGCGGTACAAATCAGGTATTCAACAATGTTCAAAACATTTTTTCCTCGTGAGAGAATCGCGGGAGGGGGGGGGGGTACTCGCTTGAAGTTTCGCGGTCTTTCACATTTTGGCCGCAGAACTTCAGAGACGAAACTTGCAGTGCATATCAGTTATTCAAATGATGTTTCAAACTATTAACTCTTCCTGTTGAGAGAATCGAGGGGCGCAGGCTTCGTTTAAAGAGTTCTACGGGCTTTCACATTTTGGCCACAGAACGTCAACAATGATACTTCCAGAACAAATTAACTTTTCTAAATTTTCTTTAAAACAATAAATCGTTACTCATCAATAAATGGCGGGAGGGGGTGTTCGCTTGAAGTTCTCATTACGTTTTGACAGCAGAACTGCTGTGACGAATCTTACAGAATAAACTAAGATTTAAAATAATTTTTCCTACGGAAGAATCGAGGGGACACAAGCTACGTCTGTAGTTCTGCAGGCCTTACCATTTTGACCGCAAATTAGTTATTCAGGTATTAAAAACAATTTTTCCGGTGAGAGAGTCGCGGGGGCAAAGCTTTGTTTAAAGTTCTGCGCATTTCACATATTGCCGCAGAATTGCACTTACGGAACTCGCAGTGAAAATTATTTATTCAAATGATGTTTAAAATAATTTTTTCGTGTAAGAGAAACGCGGGCTGGAGGGGGGGGGGGTCTCCTTTCAAGTTTTTCGGGATTTCACATTTTGGCCGCAGAATTTCTGGCGGAGCTTAAACTAAAAATAGTCATTCAAATTATTTTAAAACAATTTTTCCGCTTGAGAGAATCGCGGGGACGAAGCAATTGTATTTGAAACAAATAACTTCAGGCTAAATAAGGAAAATAGGTGTAGTCCAACCCCCCCCCCCCCCCCCCCATCGGAAAAATGCTTTTTAACATTTGTTCTGCGATTCGGAAATTAGTTAACGTCCCAATGCCGAGCTTGAACTTTTTGAACTTGAGTTTTTTGAACTGAATTTCTGAACCGATGATGAAGTATATACATAGTAAGCATTAATAACATAGTTATAAATATATTTGTCAAATTAAAGCATTTAAAATATGAATTAATAAAAAATAAAGTAAGAAGTATTTGCAAACTTATGAAATCTTTCTAATTCAAACTCTTCATGGAAAAATGAAACGAATTTTAAAAATAATTATTGTCTTTACCATGGTATTAAAAAATTAAGTTGATTTGGTTGGATTTTTGGCATAAAAGCCTTAATAGGCTATACTGGGCCAAACAATTGTTTAAAAGTAAAGGTGTCAAAATGAAAATGTTTGAAGAAAGAGCCTGTAGAATTAAGAAAATTTTTGCTGAAATCAACACATCAATGAAGTTTTAAATTTTGAATAGTAAAAAACAGAAATCCAATCTGCTGAAGAAGGAACAATTTCCCTAACAAGTCTTTCAAAGAAGGATGAAAATGACTAAAGAATCTGAAACGAATTTGATTGAAATGTGGACAATCGCGAGGCAATCTCCATTGTATATGCAATACTGTCTGATTGACATTACATGTGTTGCATAAGGGAACTAGTTCATGGCAAAACAGATGTCTATGAGTAAATTTGGTGTGGCCCAAAGAAGGAGGTATTACAACTTTTTCTCTTCTGGTGATTTTTGATGACTTGAAACTTTAAACAGAAATCCAATCTGCGGAAGAAATAACAATTTCCCTAACAAGTCTTTCAAAGAAGGATGAAAATGATTAAAGAAGTTGAAACAATATGATTGAAATTTGGACAATCCGCGAGCAATCTCCATTGTATATGCAATAATGTCTGATTGACATTACGTGTGTTACATAAGGGAACTAGTTCATGGCAAAACAGATGTCTATGAGTAAATCTGGTGTGGCCCAAAGAAAGAGGTATTACAACTTCTTTTCTGGTGATCTTTGATGACTTGAAACATTCATCGAAGGCGGACAACAGTGCAAATAATTTCGCGACTCTCTCTATTCCAGTTCTTAAAAAAAAAAAAAAAAAAAAAAAAAAAAAACACACACACAAAGACAGCATGTAAGTACGCAAGCATATATGGGTTATTCCAACGAAAATGGTACAAATCATGTCCGAGACTTTAGAATTTTTTAAAATTTATTTAAATAACTCCCACCCATTAAGTATTTTTTATTGGTTCTCCATTTAATTTTGTGCCATCAAGTATCAATTGATTAGGTATAATCCATGTAGAAAGGACACAACAAAAATTATCTTTGTCAGAAGAAGGAGAAAATGACATGTTCCAGCTTCAAATTGCTATAATTTTAATGCTATAATTTTAAATGTGATTTAAAATTAGACTGAATTGTAACAACAAAATAAATGACACTGCAGTGCACAAAAGATGCTTCTAACACCATTTCTGCAGTTTATTACGCAAATGAAAAAAAATGTTTCCCCAAAAAACACTATTATTTATCTATGTCCCTAGTTTTTCTATGTTTCGAATTGTCCACTCTGTTACAAGCCTTTTGGAAATAAAATAAACAATTGCATTCAATCTGATATACAGTATAACCTCGATTTAACGATTGCCTAGGGACTGTAAAAAATTATCGTTAAGTCGAGGATATCGTTAAATCGGGAAAGCAAAAATATAAGTTAAACGGCTTAAAATATTGATAATTAAGTGAATGCTTACACAAGTTCTTTTGCTTCTTTAAGAAAACCATGCATTTATATTATTTAAAAAAGTATTTCATTGATGTTTGTGTTGTTTTCTCGGATTGAGAAAAACGGTTTAACTTTTTTTGACTTCATTTTTTTCGATTGGTCACTCTTCTCTCAAGGCGCAAAAAATTTTGTTTGGAATGCTAGAAGTTTGGAAGTTACTGAAGGATGAATCTTCTTACTATCGGGACATACTAGTAAAATAGTTTTTAGTGCTTTTTCTAGTAAAATAGTTATAGAATTTAAAAAAAAAAATAGATACTACTGTATTTTTGATGAGAGATAAGTTTGCCATGCCCAATATCATCGTTAAATCGAGGAAAGCTATCGTTAAATTGATGAAGTTTTAACATTAAATTCAAGGCATATGAATCGGGACCAGTGAAATGCATCGTTAAATTGAGGAAATCGTTAAATCGGGTATCGTTAAATCGAAGTTATACTGTATATATTTTAAAAATATAGATAGTATAACTGCCGTGATTAGCTTGCTATCGTCAACAACCAGGGTGAGCCTCACTCTTTTCTTATGGTAGTTAATTTGAACTGTTGGATGTCCACTCTGTTACAGTCGATTTCATGATGAAAAAAATATTTTTTTCTTGAAATTGCAGACAGACTTACAGTTTTAGGCTGTTTATATGCTTGCTCTGTGATTCTAACTTTTCTTTGTGATTATGAAGATATTTTAAAGGCTTATTTGTCCACTCTGTTACACAAAGTGATCGAAATATTTAATATCCTTCCATAAATGAGTCTTGTACTAGTTATTTACACTTCATTATACACAAATAAATTGAAACTCAGTAAAAAAAATATGATTAGTTGGTGGAAATTATTTAAATTGATAATCTTAATATAAGTAAAGAGTTTCAGACATGATTTGTACCATTATATATATATATATATATATATATATATATATATATATATATATATATATATATATATATATATATATATATATATATACACACTGAGATGCAAATTTTAGACAAAATGCAAATATGTGAATAAAAAGAAAACTATTCAACGAAATGCTTTCAAATTTATACTGCAGGTACACAATACGGTCCCGAACGTGTCTGGAGTTCTTATAACTATAACTGGATTTAAATTTTGGATATTACAAAAGATATTTTTTTACATTGTTGCAAAAGTTTAGACAATAGTCAGATTTTATACAAATATCCCTTTAAATGTGATTGGTGGAGGAAATGCGGGACTGTATTATTCATTTATAAAGTGCAAAGATTCCTGAAAAAATAATCAAAATCTCAAAAGCTCTTTAGTTCTCGTGTAAAGAAGATGAGAAAGTTTGGAAGCTTAAATTTGAAAATGAACCTACTTTATTAATTTTTTGTCTTTTAAATCAGCTCTAGTGTGGTAGTACATTGTTTTTTACTTTGTGGAGAGCAAATTCAGACATCCGTATCGATCAAAAAGTCCAAGGAAAATTATATTTCTTAAGGATGAAGGAATTGAAAAAACGGCTCATACTGACGATTTGCCCCTTAATCCTACAAAACTTCAACTTGGGTCAAAAACAGCACGTGACAGCATAAGTAGATGAACAACTGAATCGGAATGCATAAAAATAACAAAGAATTGTGCTTGAGCCTTTTCAGACAGAGTGCCCCAAATAAGCCAGATTTTATTGGTAAAAGGAGCACAGCATAGCATCATTGGACATTTCTCAAGTCCCGCGAAAAGAATTATAATCCATCTAGGCCATCCCAATTTTAATAATTTTTATCAAAGAAAGTACCATTCATTTTTTAGTCACGATGATACATATGCTGCTTTTCACACTAAAATCTGGCTTATTTGGGACACTCTGTCCGAAAAGGCTCAGGCACAATTCTTTGATTTTTTATGCATTCCGATTCAGTTGTTCATCTACTTATGCTGTCACGTGCTGTTTTTGACCCAAGTTGAAGTTTTGTAGGATTAAGGGGCGAATCGTCAGTCTGAGCCGTTTTTTCAATTCCTTCATCCTTAAGAAATATAATTTTCCTTGGACTTTTTGATCGATACGCATGTCTGAATTTGCTCTCCACAAAGTAAAAAACAATGTACTACCATGCTAGAGCCGACTTAAAAGACAAAAAATTAATAAAGTAGGTTCATTTTCAAATTTCGGCTTCCAAACTTTCTCATCTTCTTTACACGAGAACTAAAGAGCTTTTGAGATTTTGATTATTTATTCAGCAATCTCTGCACTTTATAAATGAATAATACAGTCCCGCATTTCCTCCACCAATCTCATTTCAAGGGATATTTGCATAAAATCTGACTATTGTCTAAACTTTTGCAACAATGTAAAAAATGACTTTTGTAATATCCAAAATTTAAATCCAGTTATAGTTATAAGAACTCCAGACACGTATTTGGGACCATATTGTGTACCTGCAGTATAAATTTGAAAGCATTTCGTTGAATAGTTTTCTTTTTATTCACATATTTGCATTTTGTCTAAACTTTTGCATCGCAGTGTATATATATATATATATATATATATATATATATATATATATATATTTCAATTTGGTTGCGTTTCATTAAATTCTAAATTGCAGTACAAGATATGAAAAAATAACAAAACACTTTTTGGTAACATTTTGACGGTAATAATATATAATGCATAAATCTATCTTGCAGAACAATTTTGGTCAAATAATTTTGCGTTGCAGAACATCTCTAAGTATTCTGCTTTGGGGGAGGAGACAAATGAGGTTTGAAAAATATATTTCTAATCATAAAGAAAAGTTAATTACAGAACAAGTGTAAAATGGACTAAACATCCTAAAACTAATTCTGTCTGCAATTTCAAGAAAAATTATTTTTTGCACCATTAATGCGACTAACAGAGTGGACATGCACCAGTGCAAATTAACTATCATTAGCAAAGAATTTTAGGCTTATCTTAGTTGCTGTCTATATAATTCAATGTATCAAAGTAATCACAGCAGATACATTACTTGTACTTCTTTAAAAAAATATCACATTGAATGCAATTGCTTATTTTATTTCTGAAAGGCTTGTAACAGAGTAGACAGTTTGAAACATAAAAAATCTAGGAACAAAGATAAATAAGTGTTTTTCCAAGATTTTTTGGTTTACATACATAAAAATCAGCAGAAATGGTGACAGAGTCATTTTTTGTGCTGTGCATTGCAAATGATTTTGTTGTTGCATTTTAGCTTAATCTTAAATTGCATTTTAAGTCCTAGCAATTTGAAGCTGGGACAGATCATTTTTTCCTGCTTTTGCCAAAGATTTTTTTTTTTTTTGAGTCCTTTATTAATGGCTTATGCCTAAATCAGTAATACTTGGTTACAAACAATTAGATGGAGAACAAATAAAAACAATTAATTGGTGGTAAATATTCAAATTAATTACCAAAATTCTGAAGTATCGTGACTGATTTGTACCATTTTCGATGAAATGACCGATATATTATTATTATTAAAAATTATTCTAAACATGTTCACTTTAAAAAATAAATTAATACACTTATATCTAAATAATTATTTTAAAGTTTTAGTTTAATTCGAAAAACAAAAGACACTTTCTAAAGATGCAAATTATTATCTTAAATACAGTCGAATCTCAATGGCTCATAGTCCCAAGGGACCGGCTTATAACTTTGAGTTATTGATAGTTCGAGTTACAAGCAGTTCCTACTGTCTTTTCAAGAATTGGGGACCAAATGAAAACTTTGAAAGAAAGGTATATTTGAGTTTATAAAGCTTCGAGGTATCGAGAGTCGATTTAATGTTATTGGGTCATTCTCAACATGTTCTCGAGGAGTTACGGAGCGGTGTGACAGACGTGAACAGATTCTAACAGCAGAGAAATATCTTTTCTGAAAGGAAGGGATTACAAAAACAAAGAACGAAACAAAGTGCAAGATTCAAAATTTCTTTACACATATTCAAACTTTCTTTCAAAAAAAAAAAAAAAAGCATGGCTAAGTTGCGACGATTCATGGGGTTACATTATCTAGAAGAGCACTTTCGTCAATGTTAGATAGGTTATTTATTGTGTGTATTTTCAATTATAATAAAGCAATAATAGTGGCAAAGTAAAAAATATCTAATTACAACATCATTGGCTGTTAATAGATCGCAATTTTTGTTAGAAGTACAAAAACTAAAAATAAAAATTCAATGAATAAATTAATTTGAGAATTTATATTAAAAGCTACTGTGATTAATTTTTATGAACTAACGATATGATCGTAAGTTTTTTTCAACCTTTTGTCACACATTAATCCTTGAGGGTTTGTAGCTTTTTCTTTCTAAATATTTTAACTAAAATATTTTGGAAAAGCTGAAGACAATCATACTTTATCTGGATATTGAAAAATCAAATACTCAGAATGCTCTTATGTCCAGTACAAAGTCGGAGGAATAACATACAGGGTGTCCACTCCTATCATGGCCCAATAGCTAATTTCTAAACCGTTAGAGATAAGCATATGGTTCATTTAGGAAAGAATCTCTAAATTACGAAAGGAATTTTGGGTCTATTCAATGTTTTTCAAAAAATCAAATTTTGAAAGAGTTACGAAATTTAAATTTTTATACAGCGCCCCAGTCCTATCAATCATGTTTAGTAAAACATTCTTGACACTTTAATGTTGAAAACTTTAAAAAAATCACTGTTCTACGACAAAAATTGACCGAGTTATGATGTTTTGAAAAATCAAGATTTTAAAGGATTTTGCATACAGTCCCTTAAGCGATCTCTCGATGACTTACGTCATGAAATAATGCAAAATCTTGATTTTTTAAAACGTCATAACTCGGTCAATTTTTGTGGTAGAACAGTGATTTTTTTAAGTTTTAAACGTTACAGTGTCCAGAATGTTTTACTAAATATGATTGATAGGACTGGGGGGCTGTATAAAAATTTAAATTTTGTAACTCTTTCAAAATTTGATTTTTTGAAAAACATTGAATAGTACAAAAATTCCTTTCGTAATTTGGAGATTTTTTCCTAAATAAACTATATGCTTATCTCTAACGGTTTAGAAATTAGCTATTGGGCCACGATAGGAGTGGACACCCTGTATAATTTGTTTTAGAAGCAAAAATTGGTAAAAAGAAAATATGAAAAGTAAATACATCATCTAAAAGGTTTATCAAACAATGAAATTTTTAACTGAGATTTTTTTATAAAAAAAATATTCAATTAGATCCTCATATCATACCGGATATCTCCCACATCAATACCGGATACTTTGCGGGATATCCTGCAAAAATTTTCCGGATATCCGTATCTGGGGCGGTCAGCCAGATCGGATATCCGGAAGTGCCGGATACCGGATAGTTACCAGATATCTGGTCCATCCCTAATAGGAATGCCTCTTTTGCATATTTCTCGACACGAAGCCCTGATTGACTGTTACTTAACTTATTTGCATACTTCCAGCTACCTCTGCAGCGATTAGTAGCCTCTATACTTCAGATTGGCTTTTGGAAATTTGTATTTTCCTCTCCGTGCTTAACTTTTGGCAGTGAGTGTATATATTGTTTAAAATTTTCTGGAAAATTCGTACTTTTTCCAAAGTTGGCAAAAAATTAACTTTTTAAAGAAATTAAATGGAAAACAGATATGATCGGTCCTAGTTTTCAAGATCCCGAATAAAATACTGTCAGAAAATATCTTTACATTAGCTAAGGTGAAAAAATGAACCGGATTTTATTCACGCTCAACTACCGGAAAATTTGTGTATCCAGAATTCAGTGTTTCCCTAGTGCTCTGAATAGTAGAGCTTTTACTGTATTTCGAATTTAAGTTAATAGTTTATTGTGTTTATGATTAATTTCATACTTGCAAAAGCCTTTTCTCCTGACACTTTGAGTGACAACACTGCTACCAAGTTAACTTTTATAAATATTTCTATATATTTTTTTGCTGTGAATATATTTTTACTGATACAAAACTGATGGCTGTGATATTTTGACAGATGCAAAAATTTATTTTATATTTTCCACCACTGAGATTGTTTTTTTAAAAAAAACTTAAATCTTGTGCATGATGTACCATATTCGCCATGATGATCCATTACTGCTTGCTGAATCTGGGGGGAAAGGCCTCAGGGCTTATGCCCTGAATAGCAAATTCACCCTTTTTTAGTGTTTTTTTTTTTTTTGTAACTTTGTATAGAAAGGTTGTTCGTGAAGCTTGAAACTTCTTCTTTCAGCTCCTCTTGGGTTTTTAAAATGTAGTTCAACCAGTTGTTTTTTGACTCAGGGAAATATGATACTCAGTTTGGGCTTTGTCTGGTCTGTAGACTGGTTTGTGACAGTATTCTACCATAATCTGTTGATAAGATTGGCTCTTAAATTGATAGTGCAGACAAGTGTTGTGTTAATGTATATACACTCCTTTTGTAACATGCTTCTCTTGTTTTGAATCATGCAGGAAAAGTATCTTAAATGTCTTTTAGTAGCAATCAACATTGATTGTTGTATTGTCAGGTATAAAATCTCATAAAAATAATCTCCTTCCTTTCTTGGCTGGCAGAGAGTGTTTGAGCTTTCGTGGCTTAGGCAACCCTTAAGGTGCTCGTTCTCTTCTGCTGTTGTGTACTGGACCAAAGTCTTGTCCAATGAAATAATTTTCAAAAAATCCTTTCCATAGGCTTCTGAACAAATTTGTAGACTGTTTCAAACCGTCATGTTTTAGCAGATTTTGGACCTACTTTGCACAGGTCTTGGCATACCCTAAATGGTTGGTCAAAATTTTGTGTATACTGGACTATTTGTCATCAGGGATCGTCTTGCTTAGGTTCTTAACTGTCACTTTTCAATCTATCAGCATTTCTTCATTCACTTAAACAATCATTTTGTCCGATACCAATCATCAAGCAGAATGTTATTTGTCATGAGCATTTCATTGTTATTTGTCAATCTACGCCTGTCTTTAAGTTATTTGCACTATATTTGCTATACTCATACACTCTTTCTCTGTAGACTTCACACAGTTGGGAATAAATGGCCTCCAGTGCAGTGTTTTTTGCACACAAAATGGAAATAAGATTATAATTGGCGTCTGATGAGAGAAGCGAGTGGGGGCACTATTTCTAACGGATGCCAACCAAAAAATAAGTATCGCAAATATGCTAGATTAAGGTCTGAAACAGAGGAAGCCAAGCTACATGACAGTGGTCTCAACTCGCATGTAACAGTTTCCTTTCTTTTGCATGCGTTAGGAACTGGGGATGGACCAGATATCCGGTAACTATCCGGTATCCGGCCTATCCGGCTGATATTTTAAGTATCCGGTACTTCCGGATATCCGATCCGGCTGACCGCCCCGGATAAGGATATCCGGAAGATTTTTGCAGGATATTCGGCTAAGTATCCGGTATTGATGTGGGGAATATCCGGAATTGATGTGAGGGTTATCCGGTATGATGTGAGGACCTAATTAAATATTTTCTTTTTTATAAAAATCTTAGTTAAAAATTTCATTGTTTGATAAACCTTTTAGATGATGTAATTACTTTTCATCTTTCCTTTTTACCAATTTTTGCTTCTAAAACAAAAATTGTGTTATTCCTCCGACTGTGTACTGGACATGGAAGCATTCTGCATATTTGATTTTTCACAATTGCCAGATAAAATATGATTGTCTTCAGCTTTTCAAAAATATTTTAGTTAAAATATTTAGAAAGAAAAGGCTACAAACCTTCAAGGATTAATGTGCGACAAAAGTTTGAAAAAAACTTACGATCATATCGTTAGTTCATAAAAATTAATCGCAGTAGCTTTTAATATAAATTCTCAAATTATTTTATTTATTGAATTCTTTTATTTTTAGTTTTTGTGCTTCTAACAAAAATTGCGATCGATTAACACCCAATGATGTTGTAATTAGATATTTTTTACTTTGCCACTATTATTGCTTCATTATAATTGAAAATAACATACACTAAATAACCTATCTAAAATTGACGAAAGTTTTCTTTTAGATAATGAAAACATCTGTCCCCATGAATTGTCGCAACTTAAAACCATGCTTTTTTTTTTTGAAAGAGTTTAAATGTGTGTAAAGAAATTTTGAATTTTGCACTTTGTTTCGTTCTTTCTTTTTGTAATACCTTCCTTTCAGAAAAGATATTTCTCTGCTATTAGAATCTTTTCACGTCTGTCACGCAGCTCCGTAACTCCTCGAGAACATGTTGAGCATGACCCTCAATAACATTCAATCGAGTTTCGATAACTCAAAGCTTTATAAACTCAAATATACCTTCATTTCAAAGTTTTCATTTGGTCCCAAATTCTTGAAAAGATGGTAGGAACTGCTTGTAACTCGAACTATCAATAACTCTAAGTTTTTAGCCGGTCCATTGGGACTATGAGCTATTGAGACTTGACTGTATTTAAGATGTTAATTTGCATCATTAGAAAGTGTATTTTGTCTTTTAGAATTTAAGTAAAACTTTAAGTTAATTATTTAGATATAAGTTTATTAATTTATTTTTTAAAGTGAACATGTTTAGAATAATTTTAAACAATAATGATAATATATCGGTCATTTCAGCGAAAATGGTACAAATCAGTCCCGATACTTCAGAATTTTGGGAATTAATTTTAATGTTTACCACCAATTAATTATATTTTTTTTATTTGTTCTCCATCTAATTGTGTGTAACCAAGTATTACTTATTTAGGCATAAGCCATTTATAAAGGACCCCCCCCCCCCAAAAAAAAAAAAAAAAATTCTTTGGCAAAAGAAGGAAAAAATGATCTGCCCCAGCTTCAAATGCTAGGACTTAAAATGCAATTTAAGATTAAGCTGAAATGCAACAACAAAATCATTTGCAATGCACAGCACAAAAAATGCTTCTGACACCCTTTCTGCTGATTTTTATGTATGTAAACAAAAAAATCTTGGAAAAACACCAATTTATCTTTGTTCCTAGATTTTTTTAATGTTTCAAACTGTCCACTCTGTTACAAGCCTTTCAGAAATAAAATAAGCAATCGCATTCAATGTGATATTTTTTTTAATAAGTACAAGTAATGTATCTGCTTTGATTACTTTGATACATTGAATTATATGGGCGATTCTCTGTAAACTCGTCATTTTTCACACGAAATCTGTCCGGGCGCTTTTTTTTGAAATGTTCGTATAATTATAATACTATTGCTCAGAAAATGAATGTATAACTTTGGTTTGAAAGAGGGCGAATTGAAATTTGTGTTTTTCTGATAAATCATGATAGTGGGTAAGTCCCCCGCCTAGTATAACTAGGCAGGGGACTGTGCCAGGTAACTGAGTTTTTGCTCTTTGTGGCGTAATATCTGCAAAACTATTGGAACATAAATAGTTACGAGACTACCTATCAATTGAGGCACAAATTGTGGACATAATAACTAATATCTTTTATAATTAAATTAATTGACATTAATAAAATCACTTCCCAGAGGACTGTTTTCGCAACGATCACGATGCATACTTTCAGCACAAATGTGGCTCTCAAACTAAGCAAAGTAGCGTTTCAACACCGTTCTCAGCGATTTCGGCAAATACACACTGATTACTTTAAACTTCATGCCGAAAAGAATTTGCAAAAGTTATAGATTTTTTGTATTACAGCTTTGAATTTGTTGCAGGGGACTGTTTTAAAAAACTCCGGACAGAATTTACATGACAATTTTAAGTTTTAGAAATACGTAATTATACCTTATTTCATAAGAAAAATATAGCTTCATTATTCTATTTTTAGATATTAATTGTCAAATTTATGTAGTGTTAATAGGTTTTTTGAAATACTATCTTAAACAGTCAGACTATGGGATTGGGACAGCCAGGGGACTGTGTTTTTGGCGCTTAGATAATTTCTAGAAAAAAAAATTAAATTGTTATCACTCCAAATACAATTGGGCCACAAAGTATTAATGCTTTACTTGTATTAAGAGCGATAATTACTTTATTACACTTTATTATTTTTAAAATACTCAGTCCGGACAACCAATTATCACTTTACAGAGAATCGCCCATATAATCAGTAACTAAGATAAGCCTAAAATTCTTTGCTGATGATAGTTAATTTGCACTGTGGGATGTCCACTCGGTTACAGTCGCATTAATAGTGCAAAAAATATTTTTTCTTGAAATTGCAGACAGAATTAGTTTTAGGATGCTTAGTTCATTTTATACTTGTTCTGTAATTAACTTTTCTTTACGATTAGAAATATATTTTTCAAACCTCATTTGTCTCCTCTGTTACACAAAGTGGTCGAACTATTCAAAACCCTTAATGAATGACTCATATATACAAGCCATTTACACTTTATTATGCACAAATAAACAGAGAATAATTTTTAAAACAATGATTAGTTGGCGAAAATTACTTCATTTGATAAACTTAACTCGACAATTTCAGACATGATTTGTACCATTTTGGCTGGAATAACCCATAAATATAACATTTGCATCTCGGAATGTATCTTTATTTTTTCAAAATGAAGTTGAATTTCGAGGTGATCGTTTAAGAATTAGTTTATTAATTTGTTTTTAAAAAAGTGAATATGTTTAGCATGACCCTTAATGTATTTAAAATGATAATTTGCCACTTTTAAGAATGTGTATCTTAATTTTTTGGAACTAAAGTAAAATTTCAAGTTGATTATTTAAGTAAAGTTTACTCATTTGTTTTTTAAAAAGTGAACAACTTTAGCATACCTCTTAAAAGTATATTTAAACTGCTGATTTGAATCTTCAGAAAACATGTTCCTTTGTTTTTTGGAGTTATATAAAATTTTTAACTGATTATTTGAGTATAACTTTATTATTATTATTATTATTTAACACACTGGTCCTGTTTTAATATTTTCTTCTTTAACTTGTATGTTAGAAAAATTACATGCATATTATTCTTTAAAAAAAAGAATTTCAAAGCAAAATTTTGCTTTATATTATTGCAAAATTAGAAATAAGAAAATGTGTTACTTTGTAATGAAGTTTAAATTCATAAAATTCTAATAAAATATGTATCAATTTGAAAAAAAAAAAAAAACGTTTATCTGAGCTTAGTTTTTTTTTCCTTTTTTCTTTCTTTGTTTCTTTCTTTTTTTTATATATTGGTGAAATATTTAATAACTGTATCATTTACGTAGAAACCTATTGAAATGATATTGAAACAGAAAAGTTTTAAAGTTTAAACTAAGAATAATTAAAAGTTTAAACTTTGAGTATATACAGAAATATTTAATTCAATCTTTTAAAGTTTCGTCTATTTTGATAAAAATACATAATTTAGAAAGAAATCACAATATGCTAGTGTTTCATTTCATATGTAGCGCTACTCCTGTACAAATAAAATAGAGGCTTTAAAAATTAATTTAAATGTATTTAACATGTTCTTAAAGAAATTATGCGAGAAACAACTTTGATTTATTGTTTTGAAGCTGCATTACATAAAAATAAGCGAACATGCAATGTAATTGTAATGCCGGATATCCGGTATCCGGCGTGTGATGAGCCACCGGATATCCGGTATCCAGCAAAATCACTATCCGGTCCATCCCTATTAGGAACCTTAATTTACGGGCAACCCTAGAAAAAAGTTGAATGATGATGAATAAGCACGTAAATTGTAGGATTTGCTCCGACTCTGAGAAACTGAAGATCCGCCACGGCTCCTTGCTCACCTATGCTTTCTAATTGCATCCCTAAAAACTTTGATGAAGCTTTTGATATATTTAGAAATATGTTATATTTCCATACATTCTATTTCAAATTTCTATGTTATGCCATGTATCTTATATATTAAGTACTTTTTCTTTCGAAAAATATTTTTCGAGATTGAATTTTCATTATTGCTTTCCCAATGAGTTTACTTAGTTTTCAAATTTGATATGTTTTTTCCATATCAGTTGGAAGAAGCAATAACAATTTGGAGAAAGGAGCAGCTAATGATAAGAAAAGAAAAGCTTTTGACTTTCACGGTGGTCCAAAAAAAAATCCTAAGGTGACGTATAACAAGTCTGCTCTTGAAGTCCGGAAAATTCCAAGACATCTGAATAAAATGGAGTTTTTGATTGGTCATTTCAGAAAATTTGGAACTGTTATCCATATTCAGGTTAGTGTTCTTGCTTAGTGTTTTCCTAATTTTCTTGCATAAATGTTTTATTGTTGTTATTATTTCGAAATTTTCATTTTATTTCCAAATTGTTTAGGTTCAAAACTAGTGGCATCTCCTAATCGTTAAATCACTGAATTCAAGTTTTTTTTTATTGAAGTTACTTAGCTCCTAATTTTAGACCACAGTTTTAGTTTGTTTAAATGTGCGCATAAATGTATTTGGCATTTGTTAGATGCAGGGCTCTCACCAAGTCACTTTTCTCACTAAAAGTCACTTTTTTTTTCATTTGTCACCAAAAGTCACTTTCAAAGGCCAAAAGTCACTTTTTGTCACTTTTTTGGGAAAAATATTGATTTTTTCACTTTTTTGGTCCCTTTTTATTTTTTTTAAATTTGACCAAGTGACAAATATCCTTTTGATCTTTTTTTTCAACCATCAAAATCGTCGCTCAGTACCGATACCGTACGAGGGCCTGGAGGAAGAAAATTCTTTTTCTCCCTGGATGACCCTATGGATGATGAAACCGAAAAAAAAACAACAGTTCTTTCATTCACCTGTCCAAATGTTCCGCTTTTCCCGCCAAAGTCCGCTTTTTTTTTATCGTTTTGGACCGATAAACTGCTGTCATTTTACGTACCAGGGGTGATTGTTTTCTATAATTTTTCCTATAATTTCTAGAACTTCTAATTTTTAGTTTTAGCACTTGTTTTAAAGTTAATTCCAATGTAGAAATTTTCTTGAATTCCAGCTACATGTTTTTTCCTTTTCTGATTAGTTCTTTGTTTAATCCATTAATGCCTAGCGTCCCTTTTTAGGGACGGTTCAAAACGTGTTTGAATTGACCAAAAATGAACGTTTCAACCAATAATAGTGTTCAATTATTACTTTAGTATTGTTTCAATTCAGTATTAACAGATTGCAGCACATAACCATTGTAAAGTGTGTTCTGTAGCCGTGTAACCAGTATACAAAATACCTTTGGGGAAAAAATGTCAGGCATTAATGGGTTAATAATAGTTTGTTTAAATGTCTATTCCATTGTCGTAAAAGCATTTTCAGCTCTTGAGTGATGTGTTAGTTGAAAGTATGCTTACGGTATATTTTTCAAGAATTTAGCTTATAGTATGAAAAAAACATGCATATATGTGCATGTAATTGGGCTGTTGCTTTCTTTTCATTGTCTGAGGACTATCTTAGTTTATAGAAACTTTTTGATTTTATTTAGTTATTTTATAGTCAAAAGGTGTCCCCTCCTCCGCTTTAAAATATGTGATTTGACATGAATATGAAAAATATTTTAAATTGTCAAAGCTATTTGTAGTAAATCTGCAGCCAGTTTTGAAAAATGTAATTCTTGTATAGTATTCTTATCTCTCGTCTATATCATACCTGTTTCTCTTCAGAATTTTGTTTTTAGTAGAATTTTGGAATAGATGCATTAGCAAAATAGTATTTTTTCGCTTTAGAAGTTTATCCTGCAGGACAAGCTATGATTTAAAACTATTGGTTTCCTGAATTTCACTTTTAGTATCCGGGAACGTTCTAAGTTAACTTATATTTGGAAATGTTTATAATATTCTTTGCAAATGCAATGCACCATTAATTTGGCTGATTGTTTTCAAGTGTTCGGCACATGCTCATTTATTATCTGAATATTTTCCATACTTTTCATTTTTTTTTTTTTTTTTTTTGTAATCAAGCGTTCCACAGAATATTTTACCTGCTGTCATAGATTCTAAGTTTAGTTAATGTTTTCTAAATTGTTAGTAGTCAGACACCCCTGGTATGTATGCTTGTGGCTGTTTTGTTGTTGTGTGATAATGATAAAAATCTCATTTTCAAAAAGTAGAAATATTTTTGTTCATTGATGAAAGAATAGTCAAGCATTTTTCTACTACTTCTATATTTGAACAGTCTAAAGGGATGTGGTATGTACTTTTCTTGTTTAATTACTAAAAAAATGATGACACATAATAGTAAAAAAATGTTTACTATTCTGTGTGTTCATGTTTCATAGTTGAAATAAAATGCTTACAATTTTGAAGTTTTGGTAGATAATATTTTCTGTGAATAAATTTAAAATTTAAGTGTTATTTATGTTGAAAACATTACAGGTAAAGTTTTAAATAGTGATAAAATTGTGTACTTAGTATTTTAGTGGTAACAGTTTATTTTCGGTTGATCACTTTTTAGTCACTTTTTTGTAAAAAATAGTCACTTTTTTCACTTTTTTTGGATCACATTCTTGGTGGGAGCCCTGTAGATGTCATAATAATTGTTTGATATTATACAATGCAAGTTTTAATTTTCTACCTTTTTGTCATGAATTTCATTTTGATTAATCATTTTTCCTCTGACTTGTCGAATTAAAAGATTATTCACTCTCACTGTTTGGAAACATCTATTTATTTATTTTTATTTATTTAATGTCACAGTTGAAGGAAATATTTTTGAAAAGGATAAAAACAAAGTATGTGGATGGCCTATTTTTGCACTTGAAGAACTTTGTTTGAAGTCATTATATTCAAATGAGCTGAAATTTTCAACCACTCACCATTTCAAAATGTGGTGTTTCATATTTAAAAAAAGACTTTTGCTGTATGAATTAATTGCTTTGGACAATTTTTAATTGATCAATGAACTTTATGATGAGTCAGAGTGTGGAAGAGAATCAGTGAGGAAACATGCAGTAAAAGTTTCAGTTTCAGCAATATTGGGGTTTGCAAATTGCTGCTCCAGCTTTTCGTGCATTATTATACATTTATTTTCCACTTTCCACCCCCCTTCTTTACTTGCTATTAGTGATTCAATTTTACAGGTATAACAAAATAGGGAGAGATTTCTTCTGGAAGTGTAAAATTATTGCTGTCATGCTGTCTATCAGGAACAATGTTTGAATAGTGAAGCAAAAATTACTGTTTAAAACTTTCTTCAATTTGGATTGTTTTAAAAATAATCCGTTAATAATCTTTTCTGATTGTAGCATTTTCAATCCACAGAAGCTGAGGCTGTTGACAAAAGCTGAAGGCAGCCAAATAATTAGTCTTACTCTCTTGGACAATGAATGTTTGGTGTCTAAAACTGAAATCAACAGTTTAAAAATATTATTGTTTTGCCTAAAGATGAAGGGTTATAAATCACCCATCCCCTACCTATAAAGAAAGCTTACCTCAAACAAGAATAAAAACATTTGAAATCCTTCCGTGCATGGTATGAGGCCAGGCAATAGCAAAAGTAGCAAAACGATTTTTTTGTAGCTTAATACAGCTACAAAAAAAATCGTCGAAAAAATCGTGTCATTTTTTTCTGTAAGCCTGTACATCTCTTTGCCTTGTTTTTTTCACTAAGTTGCTCAGTCTATCATTCTGTACAGCATGAAGCAGTTAAAAGTTCTGAGCCGACTTGTAAAAAGTTGGAGAGAGGTACATCATCTGCTTTTCTTCCAATCACCTTTTAGTGTTTCCCATTTTTCTTTCAAGTGTGCCAAGATTTTTTTAAAAATGAGTTTCTGATTAGAAAATTATTAACAAGTGTAATGTTTTTGAGAAAATACAAATTTTTAATGTTTTTTTTTTTTTAATTTTATTTGTAATGTGTTAATTTTTCTTTTTACTTTTCGAAACAAAATATTTTTCAATTGAAACTCTGCCCCGCTCCTCGTATTTGAATTTGATTCTGAGTCTGCTAACATTCGAGAAGTTAATGCATATTTGATTTTTTGTATGTTATTCAATACTTTGTGGGATGGAAGAAATAAATTTTACAAGAGCTATATATATATATATATTTTTTTTTGAAACATGTTGTCAATTCTACTGGAAAATAGTCCTAAAAATTAAAATCAACTGCTGCAAAACTCCTTAAAAACTTCTTACTTTTTATTTTCAAATTTCAGTATGAACACTGCCTCTCATAGATAATAATATAAAATAGCTCTCTTTTACTCGCTATCTAACAATTCTACTCTGGATAATTTCTCACCCATGAAAATGACCAAAAGCATCTTTTTCCTAAATTTTGAGTGCCACCATGTTGTCTTTTCATCCCCACTCAGTCATTTAAAAATACAAACATTCAGAATTTTTAACCACATTTGTCATTTAGCAAAAACACCTATTAAGTCTTCTATTATTGTTAAGCACTTCTTGAAGTCTGTCTGCTAATCATACAAATCCTATTTCTGGCTTATTCTGTCAAGTGTAGACGTTTTTATTGACCTCTCCTGAGCCTACTTTGTTACTTAGTGGGTAAGCCAGCTGTGACAGCCATCTTTTCTCAAGTTATTTTGTAGTTCAATCATGTTTTTAACTTGCCTGTAAAATAAAACTTTGCTACCTCTCATGTTATCCTAATAACCCTTATAATTTTTTAAAGAATAAAAAGGGACTTAATTGCACTCATACCAAATGTTTTGAAAACATCTTTTGCGGAATAACTCCATATTCCCAGGACTGCAGTAAACAAAAATTTTCCCAGTGAAATAAGCAAATGAAGAATCCGATGTCAAAGAAAAAAGAGAGAGAATGAGGAAACCAAAGTTTCATGAGATCGAGGTGGTTTAGTTTGGCTAAAAATGCTGTTATTGCTAAATATTCCAATTTCCCTCACGATTCTCGTGCCATGAAAATTACTGAGGAGTTAAACCTTAGAGATTTTGGCTGTTGCCTTAGCCGACTGGAATGTTTCAAAGACACATTCATTGCTTTTTACTCATTCATTTGCATATATTGATATTTAAAAATCTTGTATTTCTCACCAAATCCTACATTGTATAATGAAAGTTTTTTAGGGATTTTTTTTTCTTAGAGGTGTATTTCCAAAATTCCCACTCTGCCTAGTTGTCATTTCGTTCAAGTTTTCAAAAAATGTTTGGTCCCTTGTTTGATGACTTGGCAAGGTTTAGCAATATACTGTAATAGCACTCATTTTCTTTGGCTTCAATTTTTGCAACTTTCAGGACCCATCGTAATTGGGAAAATTCAAGCCTCGTGAAATATTACAACTTTATATAAGACATCAATTTTCGTATTTTGTTAATTTAAAATTTGCAAAAGTGACTGCTTAAAAGCTCACTAATATCTTTGCTTTTTTGTAGTATATATTAGGGTGTTTCTTACATGAGGGTTAAGAGAAAAGTTTTTAAATTTTCAATGGTGCACCTTCTTACTTTGATATCTAATATTTGAAAGCAAAAATAAAAATAGAATTAAAAATTAGGGATGGACCGGATAGTGATTTTGCCAAATACCGGATATCCGGCATTACAATTATATTGCATGTTCGCTTATTTTTATGTAATGCGGCTTCAAAACAATAAATCAAAGTTGTTTCTCGCATCATTTCTTTAAGAACATGTTAAGTACATTAATTAATTTTTAAAGCCTCTATTTTATTGTACAGGAGTAGCGCTACATATGAAATGAAACACTAGCATATTGTGATTTCTTTCTAAATTATGTATTTTTATCAAAAGAGACAAAACTTTTAAAGAAAGAATTAAATACTTCTGTATGTACTCAAACTTTTAACTATTCTTATTTTAAATTTTAAAGCTTTTCTGTTTCAATATCATATCAATAAGTTTCTACATAAATGATAGTTATTAAATATTTCACCAATATTATATACACGATAATTGATTTACAAAAAAAGAAAGAAAAAAACTAAGCTTCGTTTAAAGTTTTTTTTTTTCAAATTAATACATATTTTATTAGAATTTTATGAATTTAAACTTCATTTCAAAGTAACACAATTTCTTATTTCAAATTTTGCAATAATAGGTATAAGGCAAAATTTTGCTTTGAAATTCTTTTTTTTTTTTTAAGAATAATACGCATGTAATTTTTCTAACATACAAGTTAAAGAAGAAAATATTAAAACGGGACCAGTGTGTTAAATAATAATAATAAACTTATACTCAAATAATCAATTAAAAATTTTATATAACTCCAAAAAACAAAGGTACATATTTTCTAAGCATCAAATCAGCAGCTTAAATATATTTTTAACAGTTATGCGAAAGTTGTTTACTTTTCAAAAAACAAATGAGTAAACTTATACTTAAATAATCAACTTGAAATTTTGCTTTAATTCCAAAAAATTAAGATACACATTCTTAAAAGTAGCAAATTATCATTTTAAATACATTAAGAGTCATGCTAAACACATTCACTTTTTTAAAAACAAATTAATGAACTAATTCTTAAACAATCACCTTGAAATTCAACTTCATTTTGAAAAAATAAAGATACATTCTTTGATGCAAATGTTATATTTATGGGTTATTCCAGCCAAATGGTACAAATCATATCTGAAATTGTCGAGTTAAGTTAATCAAATGAAGTAATTTCGTCAACTACTCGTTGTTTTAAAAATTATTCTCTTGTTTATTTGTGCATAATAAAGTGTAAATGGCTTGTATATGAGTCATTCATTAAGAGTTTTGAATAGTTTGACCACTTTGTGTAACAGAGGAGACAAATGAGGTTTGAAAATATATTTCTTATCATAAAAGAAAGTTAATTACAGAACAAGTATAAAATGGACTAAACATCCTAAAACTAATTCTGTCTGCAATTTCAAGAAAAATATTTTTTGCACCATTAATGCAACTGTAACAGAGTGGATATCCCACAGTGCAAATTAACTATCATCAGCAAATAATTTTTGGCTTATCTTAGTTGCTTACTATATAATTCAATGTATCAATGTAATCACAGCAGATACATTATTTGTACTTCTTTAAAAAAATATCACATTGAATGCAATTGCTTATTTTATTTCTGAAAGGCTTGTAACAGAGTGGACAGTTTGAAATATAAAAAATCTAGGAACAAAGATAAATAAGTGTTTTTCTAAGATTTTTTTGTTTACATGCATAAAAATCAGCAAAAAGGGTGTCAGAAGCATTTTTTGTGCTGTGTATTGCAAATGATTTTGTTGTTGCACTTCAGCTTAATCTTAAATTGCATTTTAAGTCCTAGTAATTTGAAGCTAGGGCAGATCATTTTTTCCTTCTTTTGTCAATTTTTTTTTTTTTTTTTTTGAGTCCTTTATAAATGGCTTATGCCTAAATAAGTAATACTTGGTTACACACAATTAGATGGAGAACAAATAAAAAAATACAATTAATTTTTGGTATATATTAAAATTAATTACCAAAATTCTGAAGTATCGGGACTGATTTGTACCATTTTCGCTGAAATGACCGATATATTATCATTATTATTAAAAATTATTCTAAACATGTTCACTTTAAAAAATAAAGTAATGAACTTACATCTAAATAATTAACTTAAAGTTTTACTTAAATTCCAAAAATAAAATACACTTTCTAAAGATGCAAATTAACATCTTAAATTCAGTTGAGTCTCAATAGCTCATAGTCCCAAGTTACCGGCTAAAAGTTATTGATAGTTCAAGTTACAAGTAGTTCCTACTGTCTTTTCAAGAATTTGGGACCAAATGAAAACTTTGAAAGAAAGGTATATTTGAGTTTATAAAGCTTCGAGGCATCGAGAGTCGATTTAATGTTATTGGGTCATTCTCAACATGTTCTCGAGGAGTTACGGAGCTGCGTGACAGACGTGAACAGATTCTAACAGCAGAGAAATATCTTTTCTGAAATTAAGGGATTACAAAAAGAAAGAACGAAACAAAGTGCAAGATTCAAAATTTCTTTACACACATTCAAACTTTCTTTCAAAAAAAAAAAAAAGCATGGCTAAGTTGCGACGATTCATGGGGTTACATTATCTAGAAGAGCACTTTCGTCAATGTTAGATAGGTTATTTATTGTGTGTATTTTCAATTATAATAAAGCAATAATAGTGGCAAAGTAAAAAATATCTAATTACAACATCATTGGGTGTTAATAAATCGCAATTTTTGTTAGAAGTACAAAAACTCAAAATAAAAGAATTCAATTAATAAAATAATTTGAGAATTTATATTAAAAGCTACTGCGATTAATTTTTTGAACTAACGATATGATCGTAAGGTTTTTTCAACCTTTCGTTGCACATTAATCCTTGAAAGTTTATAGCTTTTTCTTTATAAATATTTCAACTAAAATATTTTTTAAAAGCTGAAGACAATCATACTTTATCTGGAAATTGAAAAATCAAATATACAGAATGCTTCCATGCCCAGTACAAAGTCGGAGGGATAACATATAGTTTTTGTTTTAGAAGCAAAAATTGGTAAAAAGGAAAGATGAAAAGTAATTACATCATCTAAAAGGTTTATCAAACAATGAAATTTTTAACTCAGATTTTCGTAAAAAAGAAAATATTCAATTTGGTCCTTACATCATACCGAATATCCCTCACATCAATTCCGGATATCTCCCACATCAATACCGGATACTTTGCCGGATATCCTACAAAAAGCTTCCGGATATCCGTATCCGGGGCAGTCAGCTGGATTGGATATCCGGAAGTGCCGGATACCAGATATCCGGTCCATCCCCATTAAAAATGTTGTAAAATGGTACTTGCTCAAGCACTCTAGCACACTGAAGAAACATTCTTGATAATTTTCAACATCAGTTTATAGGTTTTTTTTTTCAGCACTTTATTTTTAAAACAAATTGATATTTTTTCAGAAAAGCCCAATCAGATTTGTGTGTCTCTATGAACACTTCTCAAATTCTGACGTGACCTTAAAAAATGATGCAGAGTGACTCATAGATTCCATATATTATTGCTTTTGAAGTAGTTTGTACTAACAACAGAGTCTTAACTTCCTCTCAATTTTACTACTTATTGTTCAGAACCTTAAGAACGAAAAAATAAAATAATTTGAAATTCATTGCAAAAGAAATAATTTTTCTTTACTTACTTTATAGATAGAGTATAATGATGATCCTGAAGCAGCTCTTGTGCAATACAGTAAGGAAGAAGAAGCAATTGCTGCATATAGATGTCCTGAGCCTGTGCTTGATAATCGTTTCATTAAAGTATATTTTCAGAAGCAGAAGGAAAACGTTCAAACAACCAAGAGTGGTCAGAGTAATGATTTGGTAAGTTTATTTCTTAGAGTAGGGATTTCTTCTCTGAGGAATACTGAAGTTAAGGAAAGCTAAAGCCAAGTAAAATGGTTCTAATGAGCATGGTTGAATTTTTTGCATGCAAATCCTGCTTTAAGTATTTAGCATTTTCTGAAACCTATTCAGAAATTGAGCTGTTGCCAGGTGTTTACCTTTAAAATGTACAACATAATTATTGATTTTTTTCATCTCTGCTAAAATTAAATGCTTTGAATTTTCAAATTAAAAAAAAGCAAACAAACTTTGATGACTTTAATTGAATCTTAATTTTTTGTTTCGCTTGCTAGTTGCAAATACTTTATAGTGATTCTGTTCATTTCTAAGCTTGAGTTGGTTTTCATAAAACATTGTGCACTAAAAAGTCTCTATACTGTTTGCCTTCTTGTGCATTTAAGGATGATATTGCCTGTTTCATTGAAAGATGAGTTTAAATTTTTGCAACTGTACATCCTAGATGGATACTTCCAATTGCAGAAATGCTCAAAATGAAATGCAGAGCTAAGACATTAAAAGTTATTCCTTCTTTCATCAATTTAAACATCTACCCCTCAATTTATAAAAAAAATTATTCTTTCACCCATGGGATTTGAAATAAAACTGATCCTAACCATACGAAATGCAATTGAACAAATGCAAGATCCAAAGTTTTATTTCCAATCTTAAAAAATAACCATTCATCTTCTCCATTCCACTAAAATGTAAACAAAAACACATTAAGCAAAAACCAAAAGTCATAAACCTCCAAATAACTAATCCAGCTGATAGAGGCAACACATGTAGTTTAATTTTTCGGCCCTGGATTAAGAAGAAGGGAAAAAGACGCACAGAACAGAAAGCATGTATTGAAAATTAAAATTCTGTAGTACTTTATAGGAAAATATAAATGACTGCGATGATGTTCTTGTACAGTTTAATACACACACACACACACACACACATATATATATATATATATATATATATATATTCTCTTAGTAATCTGTCTTTTTAATTTCAAACCCCAATATTTATTTCTCTTTCTGCATTGGAAATTAAAAAAAATAAGTATTTAAAACTACCCATCTTTATTAATGCTTTAATTTGAAATTTTTTAAATACTTATAAAAAGTGTTCTCTCCTATTTTCCACGTTTCCTTTTCAATGCTGATCAGATATTTTTAATTGCTAGGGACATCTACCTGTCTCTGTTCATGCTTTAGTTTCATTCAATAGTTATTATGATTATTGTACACTTACCTGATTTTATGCTTCAGTGGGGTTACCATCTACTTAACATTTTACAGAATCTCTCAGCAATAAGTCACATTCCGCAAAAAATGTTGTTTTGCCTTGCATTTCTTGTCAACATTATATTAAAGGGTGTAAAACTTTACTGATATGTTTCTTTGAACTCTCTAAATGTTCCCTGCTACAAAAAATGCTTATTATCACTCACAAGAGAAAAAGAAACTTTGCCTCTTTTGATACATTTTCTCTCAAACCTAAAAAATGGCTTTTATTTTAAACTTCAAAAAGTAAAAATAGTAATCTCATTCCTTATATTTTGGGGGCCCGTATGCAGGCTCAGTTTAATATATCCCAACTTATATCTAAAAAATTCCTTTCTCCCTCAAATTTCTGTTATGAAATTCATTTACATGAAGTCGGCTTAAAGTTATGCATAAGTCTCCCTAATTTTTATCTTACAACGATGGCAGCTTAGCATTCTGCAACTTTGCAACACAATTAAAACTCTTACCAATGTATTTGGGTATTTACAAATTGTGCTGTATTTTGTGTGCAAAAATGGCTGCACGGGGAATCCTGCTTCCAATGTTATTACCTTTTTGTACTCCCCTTTCCTGATTTTCTTACAAATATCATTCACACTGCAGGAATAGAACTGGGGACATGGGATATTTTCAGTATATTTTCACCACAATTTTGCACATTTTTCTTCTGGTAAATTGATTCTTTTATATCGGAAACCAGTTAAATGCAAAGATATTTTTAAAAATATTTCAGGAAAAAATATTGTATTAAATTGTTCTTTAGGGAATACAACATTTTTTACTGGAAGAAATATATATAAATACACCTTTTAGTTTAAAGTATTGTAACCCTTTTTTAGTAAATTTTAATATGATACTAAAAATACTTTTTTTTGAAATTTTAGAGATTTTTCTGGCTTGTTTTTGGAAATGAACTGTTCAGTTATAGATACCTTGTTTTGACACAAGCTTTTTTTTATGTATAGCAACTTTGTCTTAGATATAATATTGTAAAACACTTTGTTCCTTTAAAAATTTTAAGTGTCATTAATGTTTTTATTTCTCTTCTTTTGCTTTGTAAATTTTAGAGTTCTGCATCTTACTCCAGAGCTTCGTCTTCAAAACCATTCCATAAACCTCCTACTAAGGGAGCATACAAATATGCTCATGGAAAAAATGTTCAGAGAGATAAAGCAGTAAGTATAAAATTTTCTAAATACAGGATGTATGAGTAGCAGGCCTACCAATTGGGTAATGAGGGGGGGGGGGGAATTGACACTCGAATTTAAAAAACATGATGTATAATTATGCATTTTTGTATGTATTTTTTTTTTTTTTTTTTAACATATAAAATGTATTGACACAAACACTCCCCCCCCCCCCCATATGCCGGAATTTTTTTAAATGACATGTCTGATGTGTAGGCTTCCTGCATTTCTTATGGGGTCTAAGGACTCTTAAAATTTAGATGCAACACAGCAAATACCCATTATTTGAAAGAGTGTAACTAAATTTTACAAAAGCTATGTTTAAACTTTTAAATTTAACTTAAAGCTGAAAATCTCATAAATAATAAATATGTAACATACATTCAAACTGCAATTTTGGGATGTAAAATAGTAAGAGTAAAATGTTCCGTTTTCTCACTTTTGAAAAATTTTGTGCACTCTTTTGTACTTTAAAATACATGTATAATCCTAATATCTTTAAAGTGTTCCTTGATGCCTACCTCAAGACTTAAACCTCAATTTAAAATTTTTTAAACACTTAATTTTTTTAAATTAAAATGTTACATTAAGTATCAACGTTTTGGAACATTTTTTTTTTTTTTTTCGAAAAATTGAGTTTGATTTTCAAGCAAAATTGAGGCTCAGATTATATAAATTGGCCAGGCAAATATAGAAAAAAAGATGCATAGAAATATATACAGAATTTTTTGAGATATCTTGCATGCAAAACGGAAAACGGACTTCTGAGAAAAAAAGGTTTAAGCACCTGCTGTTAACATTAATCCCAGTCAGGGATAGCTTAGTTTTTTTACGATAACTGGAAAAGTTTGAGTATTGGAATAAATAAGGTATCAAATTGGTCAGAATTATATTATGTATAACATATTTTTTTTTCCCCCAGAAAAATCATTTTTGAAATTTGACTCCTTAGACCCCTTAAAACTGCAGAAATTTGCTTTTTGATTCTAAGGACCTTTTAAAAAAAAGTTCTGATTTTACCTCCTCTTCCATCTCTGGAAAAGTGCTTATTTTTAACCAGTGTTATAATAGTATGATTACATAAATAATCAGGTAATGCCTAGGGAGTTTTATAGGTTAAAGCAAGGAAAGCCAGGAATTTGGGAGGTAGTTTGAATTTCTTAATACTATTTTTGCTTTTGAACTGTTATGCTTTTTCTAACGGTCAGCTGTTGTAATTATATTTTCCTTGCATTAAAAATAAATCTGAGTTACACTAGCTTAAAAAAAAGCTATTCTGACTTTTTCTTTTGCATTTTAGTGCAGCTATGCTCAAACATTGTAGTTGTTTTCTCCTTCTGGAGAAGTAAATGCACCTTCAATTAAAATACTTGCAAAGCTACCACATTGTACAATTGTTCCACACCATTTTGAAAAGATTGTGGAAATGTAGGGAAGGGTACTTATTCTATACCGATTAAAATTTTTTTGTTTATGAATAAATATATTAAGTATAAATAACTATAATTTTACCATGATTTTTGCATCTTCTCATAATTCTTCTCAAAAATTGGCTTATGAACTAGTACTTACTCTCAATTTTCTACAATAAAACATGTTTTTTGAAAAAGTAAGTTATCACTAGATGTCTAGTGATAACACAAAAGAAGTTGATTTTCGCCTTACTTTGCATAGCTCACAGGTTAGACTGTAGAAAAATCGCCAACTGTAAGGCACCATGTGCAAAGCATTGTTTGTGGAAAAAACCTTTGAAATTCAGTATGGGAAGATGGATTCTTCAGTCTGATGTCGGGAAATTGCCAAGGAGCAATTTTAAATGTATATGGTTTTTCAGTATGCTGTTAAAATTCTGTAAGGAAAATGGGTGTTTTCATTCTAAAATTTATAAATTTGTTCAAAGTAACCATGAGTACACTGCCAACCATACCAATGTGCGGTTTCTTGCTAGTATTCTAATTTCACATTAGTTACCAGTTTTCTTTGGCCCTCTGTGCTTCTATAAGAGGATGTCTGCCTCTAGCTCGGTTACTTCCTATTCCAGGCTGAAGAGTGATAACAAACACAAAACTGCAGTCCTTGGATGGAATAACCCAGTTGGCATGCATTGAATGTTTCTGCACTAACTTCGGGTCGGTACCTTACTGCTTTATAGCCATGAGTATTACATTTTTTAAAATCACAATTTGAAGTTCATATCTTCAAGGAACCACGCCTAAAATTCAGGCTGGATCGGTTCTGTGGATCGACTACTAGTGCTTCGTAAATGCAAGCAGCTACTTTTGAAACAGTGTTTATGTGTGTATATATACACACACACACACATATATATGTATATATATATATGTATATATATATATATATATATATATATATATATATATATATATATATATATATATATATATATATATATGAAAGAGAAAGAATGTTTTGAGTCCCAAATACATACTACACTGTATCCTATTAGGCAGAAGCACTAAATGCTATATACTCTAAGCCAGTGCTTCACAACCTTTTTTACTTTATGGCACACTTCAGAATTAGCTTGATCCTTGCAGAACACTAAAACAAATTCGTCATGCAAATACCGTTACTATGTTGAAAAGAGCTTCACAAAGTTTCAAAATCAAGGTTCTGGACAAGATCTGTTGTTGCTCTTGAGAATTGTCAATGTTGAGAACCCCATTGCGTAAAAATATGTTATTACAATTAGTAGCAGTGAAATTCAGAAAAGTAATTAGAGATTTTAGAGGCTTAGGTAAAAGAGGGAGGGGGGGAACACCCCCTGAAACGTTGGCCCTACAAATTTATAACAAAGTAGAAAAAATTAAAATCCAAAGTCCTTGGGGGAAAAAAGTACTACTTCTCTGTAAATATCACAGTGTTAGACCCAACTATAACTGCTCTCACATGGACCCTTGATGGCAAAAGAAAGCGAGGCCGTCTAAAACTTATCTGGCGCCAGATGGCCATTCAAGAAGCCTTTGGTCGGCCAAACTGGAGGCGAGCTAGGGAAGCGGCACTGAACCGTACAGGTTGGAAAGCCACGCTAGCGGCCTCATGCACCGCTAGGTGTTAAGAGCCTAAAGATGAAGAAAAAAAAGATCACAGTGTTACAAACTTTGCTGTCTTGACTTGCCCTTGGCACCATAAAAGATCATCTAAAATTTTGTGTTTAGGACATCAATGTCCGAAAAAAGCTCCGGGGTTTGGCCCTCAACTCCATAATATTATCAAAATTCGCCTGAAATTGCGTTTCGAACCTGCGTTTGGAACTCATATTCTGCAATAGTGTTTTACAGACTGAGTCAGAGTATCGAGCATCCTTTCTTCTAACATCACTAAAATTGTTTAGAATGCAGTTTTTAGCGCTACATTAAAAAAAAATTCGGGGGGGAAAACCCCAGACCCCCTTTCTTTTTCCTGCAATAATATTATTCTAAAGACTACAGCACAATTCTAGTTGTCATTACTTCCTTCAAAATTAAGAGCTGGTTCACTTTTCCTCTCTCTTTAAATATACATATATATCTATTGCACAACTTCAAGGAACAGGAATAAATTGTAATTCAGATATTAAGGAGTTTTTCAGAGTTTGTCATACTTAACAAATCTGTCCGGTTTTTAGAAATTCTTGAATTTCGGAAGTCTGGATTTTCAAGTTTGTGCAGTAAGTGTAAAAAAATAAAGAGTGTAGCCTCCTCCCCCCCTCCCCCGCCTGTATTTTTTTTTAACCTCGCGAACACTCTGGAGTCCAAATTCACTTCACTGAAATTATGTTTCCGAGTACGGTCGTTTCTGAGGTCTAGTGCCTTTATAGAAAGCTCCTTGGCTGATACCTCCCTAAATGGATCCCAAATCCATTCACATTGTTCTACGGTAGTCAACTTGAAATAACAAGCATAGTAGAGCCTGACCATTAAGCCAAGTGACCTTCAAAGGGAAACAGACCATTTTTATTTTGAATTAGGTAGGATCAGCAAGAAAAATAATTTTTTTATTTAATTAGTTCATTAAAGTTTTTGCTGCCAGTGTGATCTCTCTGATGCTGCGTTTTATAAAACAGTGCAGTCAATTTTTATTTCAATGTCACCCGCTGTCTCTCTGCGGTCAAGCTATAGAAAGCTTTCTGTGAAGCAATGTCAAATGTTAGGCACTACATTCAACAATTTTTTATAGGATGTGTGTTACTATTCTGCAAGAACATATCCAGTGAAGCAACCGATAGCTATTTTCTTCCTCCATGGTTGATTAGTTTTTACTTTAGCTTGTACAATGTCCATAGATTCTTACCGCATCCATCCTCAGCCATGTTAACCTAATTTCCCAGCCGTTATCTGTATTGTAACAATACTGCATGTTTCACTTGTTAATGAAATGCTTTTTCGCTGAATTAAAAAATTCTTGATAGACCTTGATTTTCAAAAATCTGCGATCCTCTCTGTGAGAAAGCAAAGAGTTATGATCTTTTTTTCTCTCTTTAAAAATGCATAGAGAAAAGGCAAGAAGCAAACAGGGTCTTGATTTTATGAAGGCGGGTATTTTTACTGTTTCGACTGCGGCTTGCTTCATCTAATTTTGCAGATGGCTTGCCCTGAAAGCTTTTCAATAGAGGAAACATTTTGTGATTTAATTAGTTTTTTTTTTTTTTTTTTCAGTTTTTACGTTCGATTTTTTGACAGTACAGCATCCCATCAGAGATAACACTTGTGCAGTTCTGCAAATGAATTACGTTGCATTTTAGTAATTTATGCAAGAGCAAAAGATATCATCACTTGTTGCAAGCTGAGGTAGCTCTTTGAAGATAGATAACCTTGAATACAATCCTCACAGCAAGTCACATAATTGCGAGGAGTAGTGCTCTTTTACTATGATGTTTGTTGGTTTATCCTCTTAAAATAAAACTTTTCCGCCTATTTACAGTTCATCAACCAATGTTTTTCTGTCACCCCATCATAATATTAATTTGTCTCCTGTTGATTTCTCTGAAAGTATCGTTTGACTACCTTATTCATTTCATCAGAACCTTCTTTCCCGGACGATTGCTTTACACCTAGGTAAACTATATTTACCAGATGGTGTGAAATTATGATTTCGTCACTGAACAAGTAGCCACTTTCTCACAATTATTTCATCAGCTTGAAATCCTGATAAAAGGAACCCAAATCGTTTCTAATCTGACCGTAGAACTTTTCAGTTTAAATTAAAATAAAAATACACAAACAAAACATCTTAAATCAAATCTCAAAAAGCAAAGCCAATTTCGTTCATGCTATTACAAAATTTTAATTACATCATCATCATAATCCAACTTGGTTTCTCACTGCTATTTCATAAGTTTGAACAGTTAAACTGTTTCGAGTGAAATAAAAATGTTTACTAAAGGCGGTACTTAAGCAAATGTTCTTAACAAGATTTTTTAAAAAATATTCTCATGAAATTCATTTTTACAGTGTGAATTTTCATAATCGAACGCTGCAACTGGATTACAAATTCTTTTGATTTTTATAGTTTAAGAAGCAATAATGCCAATTAAAACCCTCTTTATAAGGCAAGTGTGTGTGTGTGTGTGTGTAAGTGTATGTTGTTTGTCATTGTTATTTCTTTCTTATTTTGAATTTCAGTGCATCAATTCTGTGTTTAATAACATTCCTTTACATTCTTTTCTTTCACTCTTATCTGCATCTGTTTCAGAGTGCATTGAATAAGCGCTGGGAGCTCTATCTCAAAAAGCTAGAATTATTTCAGGGCCAAATGACTAACCAAAGATTGATAATGAATAAACTTGAGACATGTAAAAAACCTGCAGAGAGAGAGGATTTGAAAAAGGTAAGTAACTTTTTTCACTGTTACTTATTTACATTTTTCTTAAAACATAGTTGATGTCAAAGGAACAAATATCAAATTGCTCACAGCTAAAATATGCTTAAAAGGGGAAAATCGACATAAACAGAGTAGTGACGGAACAAGGAGATAAGGGAAAAGTCGGAGTTATATCAATCCTGGAAAATAAGGAAAATGTAAGAAATTTTTGCAAAAGTAACAATATTCTAAGAAATTTGATTACAGGAAAGATTTTTTTTTTTTTTTGCTTTGAATAATTGCTCTTAAGAAATAGTGAAAAATAATGGTTTTTTTTTTCTTGTCGTTTTTCCTTTTTTTCTAATATTTGCTATTACTCCCCCCCCCCCATTTCATGCTTTTTAAAAGAAATGCTCCATTCTTAAATTTCCTACGGAAGTGCAGAATATTTCTATAGCATTTAAGAGAGCGAGTGTCCGCCATCTTCGATGATATCATAGCAGTAAAAGGGACCAGGTGGCGCACAAAGGTCCGCCTGAGTCTAAAGTACTTTCTTGGACACCTAATAAACATTTTTAAGAAAAAATACACCTTACTCAAACTTTCCTACAGATGTGATCTCATATCTAAGACTAGTATGGGCTCACACACATTTTTTTTTTGATGATTCTTTATTTGGTTGTTTGTCTACTTTTCCTGTCACTGGATCCAAGTTGAAGTTTAATCCGATTAAAAGGCAAATTCTCTGTTTGAGCCGTTCTTTAAACCTTTATCTGCATGAAATATGGTACTATTACATTATCACATTTGGACCAATTGAAAAAAAAAAAAAAAAACCCTATTTGAAAGAATATTTGCAGAGTGGATTTACTCTCAGGTTTCAGCTTCCAACCTTCTCAACTTCAAGTGGAAACTACAAAGATTTTGCAGTTTTGATTATTCCTTGTTCGATTTTTGTACTTCATAGTCCAAAAAAAGCTCTTACCTTAACTCCAACTATCACATTTCAAGGGATATTTGCATAAAATCTGACTTGTGCATGAACTTTTGGGACATCAAAAAAATCCTTTTGATTTTTGTTATAGCTATATTTTTCAAAAATTTAGTCACATATTTAGAATTGTACTGTCCACCTACTGCAGAAATTTTGAAAAAGTTTCATTAAATAATTTTATTCTTTCAAATATTTGCCTTGTGCTTAAATTTTTGCACCATACTGTATGTTTATAAATGACCTACCCCACCTCCTTGAAAAATTTCTTAATACACCATTACTGCTTTTATGAACCTAATATTCTTGAAACCTCATGTAAAAGCCTCAAGAATATCAGGAAATTAAACTTTTAATTTTTTCGTGGACATCCTGGGTACTATAATTTCTGATTTTCATTACAAAATTATTTTTGATAAAATAACATTGCCGTCTCTCTTTTAGTTAATGCTTGATTTAACTGCAAAAATTAAGGAGATGCAAGAGGAATTGAAGGTAGAATCTACACGTCTTAAAGCCGATTTTGCAGCTGTTAATGCACCTGGATCTTCCAAAGTAAATCCAATTGAGGAAAAAGAGTGCAGTGAGAATCAAAACATTCAAAATTCAGTGGAGGATGCAGTTAATGAATTGGAAGCACAGGTAATGATCAAATTTCTAGAGAAAATATTAGTTCACTAATTAAAAACAATAATTTTAAAAATGTTTTCTGAGAGTAAAAATGTTTTCTGAGTGTATGCGCGCACACACACAGATACAGATGTATATATGTATATATTTTAACCCTAAAAACCCACGTGTATTTAATGGGTGCGTTTTTAGGGTTCAAACCCCCTCCGAAATTTGTCGAAAACTATTCCAAAAAATGCTTTTAAATGCCCTTTTTTGCAGAAAAATATTACTATTTTATTTTTCATTTTCTTATTTACTTTTCAATTTCATTGGAAAAATGCAATTAGCATTGTTGGATGTTAGTACAAATATTTTGAGAGTGTTTATCTTTATTGTAGTGTTCTGCAAACATAATTTCATATAAAACAACACACCTTTTAACTGGGTCGAAGATGCTTTGTACGCATCATAATTTTTTCCTTCATTGGAAAGATATGTTATTTTATTTTTCATGTTAATGTCCCTTTTATAAAAAGCAATAGAATTTAGAACAGGAAATCGAATTTTATTTATCATAGAGATTTCACAAGAAATGAGCTAGTAAAACCCTTCCCGAAATGATAGTCTGGTTACGGCCCTGATAATATGAGCAAATATTTAGAAAAGTGCCAATTTGAAGTTGGAGTTTTCTCAAAAAAAAAATTTTTTGCAGAAAAAAACTAATATTGGATTTTAAGTCTAAATTGGATCTAAATGCAAGAAAATAAAAGGGGGGAGGTCAAGGAAGTTATTTACCCCCTCTTTAGATTACTCACTTTAAAGCTGTTACAGATCTGATAAATGTTACAGATCTGATGTTAATATGAGCTACATATTTGAGTTTATGCTTTCAGTCTTCGTTAACATCTCTAAATATGATATCATTTCCTTGCATTTTTAACATAGAATTAAGATAATTATATTAAAATATATATATTAGGCTAAAAAATCAAATTTCATTATAAAAAAGCATTTCTTGGAAATAAAAATGAGCGATAAGGTTTTTAGATAAAATAAATTATGAGATTACCAAATCCAAGCTAATAAAACATTTGTTTTGTTTTGAAACAACACACAACTTCAACTTTTTCAACACACAACTCTGCTTCTTGCTTTTCTTTAATTAGTTGCAGGAAATTTAATTTCTTGATCAGAAATTCAAATTTAGCATGCTAGTTATTATCTAGTTATTTAGCGAAGTTATGAGAAATTGAAGCACCAAAAAATAAATAAATAAATAAAATAATAATAATTAATTAACTTAATTTCTGCAGTGTCACTTTTTCTTATTTTACTAACTTCTATTGTAAGGTCATACAAACCACAAATGAAGCAATTGTACTAAAAACTCATTGCTTTTCATTTTTTAAGAACAAAAATATTCAATATATGGCTAAAACCTATGATTTTTGCTTTTTATAATTCTGAAACGTGTGAGTTAGTTCTGTAACATATTCGCTGTTTTTCAATGTTACCGCTCTGACTGTTACCGATCTGACAAACTGACAAAGTTTTTTTTTTTATTTCCGAGTCGATCGCACTAAACCAAAATCAAACACGTGGTTTTTTCACTTGTAATAAAGGACTATACTTATATATAAAATAATTTTTAAAATAATAAAAACTGCGCATTTTAGAGCGTGTTACCGATCTGATGACTCAAATGACACACATTTTATAAAATCACTTTAAAAAATCTTACATACAATTTTAGATGCAGAAATGCAAATTTTTAATTACGATTCGATAAAACATCCCACCAGGTACTCAGTATCACGTGGTATAGGTGCAGGAAATGATTTTGGGAGCCTAAACATAGATCGGAAGTTATTGTTACCACTCTGACGGCGGAACTTGGGACACGCTTATTTCGCATCGGCTAGAAAATCAGAAATCGATTAAAACAAAAATGAAGTAAAATATTAACAAAGGGGTAAAAATAGAATCGTTTTTCGTGCAAGTGCGTTTTTTTGGGAAGTTAGAAAGTGCGCATGACCTGTTTGCATGCTAAGCTTTGCTACTGGGGACACGTTACCGATCTGATTTTTGATGTATAAAAACAATATTTTCTGAAGAAAAAAAATTTTTTTTCTGATGTTATTAGATGAAATGAAAGCAGAACCTTGTCTTCTTTCTGGGGAAAATTATTTTTTTAACTAGTTATTGAAATACTAGTGAAAATTCACTTGGGACTCAAATTGGCACTTTTCTAAATATTAGCTCATATATATATATATATATATATATATATATATATATATATATATATATATATATACATATATATATATACATACATACATATATATATATATATACATATATATATATATACAGGGTGAATTTGATCGAATCTGCCATACGAAAAGGGGTGATAGAAGAGCCCAAGTGGTGTATAGAACCACCCATTATCGGTATCAATTCTTAACCGTAACCGAATAATATTACATTTAAGAAAAATTCGCAAAAAAAAAAACAAAATTTTGAGAAAAAGACCAATTTCTGAACTTCCTGTCGGACCTACATACAAAATAAGTACTGGTTAGAGCAGACAAAATCCTTTAAAATGACACTTTTTTCATCAAGATAGTCTCACTTCACAGTGAGTTACAAGCTTTCAAACACTGGAAACACTCAAAAATGAAATTTCATCAAACTTTTCAGTCAAAAATTTCAGAAACAACCGTATGAGCTACAACCAGTCAAATGCACCAGAAACTTTCCCATTTCACTAGCTTTCAGATGATATAACAACAAATAATAGTGAGCTTCATGTTTAGCAGAAATTCAGCATTTAGTTTTAAAGAGTATGAAAATCGCCATTTGTTGGAAACGGGAAACCAGCGAGGAGTCGGACTTTTATCCCTTAAATTTTCTGTTTAGCGTAAGTTTGATGTTTTATTTTTTCAAGAAAAGGAAAGTTTAATATTAAAATAATAATAACAACACTTTTTCATTTTAAAAACATAATAAGAGTTGACTACAAGCAGAAACAAAAGCATTTAACAAAAGCACAAAGGTAAAATCGAAGATTTACAATTACACAGATTGCAAAATTTACAACTGCTGAAACTGTTTGCCCCCCCACTTCGGATGCACGCCCTTGCCCTTTTGCGAACAGAAACAACAGTCGCTCTTAGTGAAGAAAATCCATTTTCAACTCGAAACTCATCCTTCCAAACTAGATTTAGTTTAAATGTTTGGCTCGGTGTAGTCGGAGATCAGTTAATAGGTCCGTATGTGTTTAAGATTACCCTAACAGGAAGCAGGTATTTAGACTTTTTGGAACATGATTTGCCAAACTTACTTGATGTTATTCCTGTTACGGAGAGAGCGAAAATCGTTTTCCAACATGATGGTGCCCCAGCACACTCTTCAAATGCCGTTCGGGACTTTCTAACCAAACAGTATCCGCAATGGATTGGTCGTATGGGTCCCATTCCTTGGATACCTCGGTCGCCAGATCCCACCCCTCTAGACTTCTTTCTATGGGGATTTCTAAAACAAGAAGTGTACTGCACAGAAGGTACAAGTTTGCAAGACTTGCGCTATCGACTTGATGGAGCAATTGCAAAACTAAGAAATGACATTTCACAAATGACATTGAATTTCTGCTAACTTGAAGCTCACTATGATTTGTTGTTATATCATCTGAAAGCTAGTGAAATGGGAAAGTTTTTGGTGCATTTGACCGGTTGTAGCTCATACGGTTGTTTCTGAAATTTTTGACTGAAAAGTTTGATGAAATTTCATTTTTGAGTGTTTCCAGTGTTTGAAAGCTTATAATTCACTGTGAAGTGCGACTATCTTGATGAAAAAAAGTGTCATTTTAAAGGATTTTGTCTGCTCTTTCCAAATATGTACTTATTTTGTATGTAGGTCTGACAGGAAGTTCAGAAATTGGTCTTTTTCTCAAAATTTTGTTTTTTTACGAATTTTTCTTAAATATAATATTACTCGTTTACGGTTAAGAATTGATACCGCTAATGGGTGGTTCTATACTCCACTTGGGCTCTTCTATCACCCCTTTTCGTATGGCAGATTCAATCAAACTCACCCTGTATACATTAATATACATTGTGTTCCATTTTCATTTGCAAGAACTTTGTTTTCGTGACTGTTCGTCCTAGATGCATACTTTCAGTGGCAAAAATAGAGTTAAGAAAATAGAAGTTTGAAGCAAGAAACAATTTACTCAAAAAATACGAAATGTACCTTTTTATACAGAATCTAGGTCGCCCAACCTAGTCTTAGGGAAATGAAGAGCATAAAAAAACCAATTCAAGCACAGAAGTTTGATATTAGTACTGCCAATATTCTCCGATATATGAAACGCAGCGTTTTGTGACTTACACCACTTTATACTCACTATCAATAACACAAATTGGAAGAAAATATACCTACTGTACCTCAGTAATATGGCAACTGGTCATTTTACTGATTCTACTAAAAGGGCAATACATACCCGTTTCATTTTCCATTTTCTGCACTGTCTAATAAACTTTGAACTTGAATATCTCTTTGACTTTTAATCACAAATCTTTCAAATTTTTTGTGTTGAAATTCTTTTTTGATGGATATTTTTTCCCTAAACATAACTTAGGGGACCAAGAGTCTGTATAACAGGTTAGATTTTGTATTTTTTGACTTTTTTTTCCACTTCTAACTTTTAAAATATTAACTCTGCATTTCATTTTGAGCATTTTTTCAATAGAAGTACACATCTGGGACAACGGTTGGGAAAATAGATGTTATGAACGTTAAAACAGAACACCCTGTATGTATAGATATGTGTATGTGTTGCTTATGTATTAGAAGTTTAGTTTTATAGATGGGTATTAACTAGTTTTTGATAAGTCTAGAGAAAGCTATATTTTGCACATTAAAAGTACTTCCTAAGTTAATGAAAATGCTTGTTATCACCGCCTCAGAGCAACGGTGAGACATATAAGTCTAGAAACAACCCTAAGATGTCCTATTATTGTTCTAAGACAGTGTGTGTATTAGCTAGTAGCCATAATTATATATGCTCAGCGAATTATGGTAGCAATAATGGGTAGCATATTTTGTTGTAAAAATTGGAAGATTCTACCAAATATCTCATAATTATAGTGACTTACTGTTTTAAGAAGATTACATCTAAAGAAATGAAAATTGCTTGGGAAACAATTACTGTAAACGTCGGCGAAAGGTGGTAGCAGAGGTAGAGCACAAAACTGCTTAATGGATCTTATTTATTAGAAATAATTAGTGCAATCTACCAAGTAGATGAAAACAATTCTTAATGTAACGTCAGAGTGTTTCATATGATACAGGTGAAACACAGATTTCTGAATATTGTTAAACACATTAACATACATGTGATTCTTCAGCCAATTGGCGGAAATCAGCCAATTTGATTGGCAAAACCAAATTCTGTCCTTCTACCGATCTCCCTTTAAAAAATTTCCATCCGCTCTAAAATTTTCAATCCATTTAAAAATTCCCCGATCTCTAGACTGAGGTAATGGAAGGTCCCACAGCGATCTACCCAGCTTAAAAAGGGAGCATTCTTTGCTTACTTGGTTTTGGTTAGAAATTTCAATTTGAAAAAATAAATAAAATAAAACAGTTAGAGAAATCAAAACGATTAAAGTTAAAAATAAAAAATTACAATAAAATTTTTTACTAAATGCATTTAATAGCGCTTTTGCCCGTTGAACCAACCAGTCACAACATGTCAAATATTTTCAGCCAAATTGTTTTGAAAGTAATCACATGTATGATTAAGAGTTTTTTAGATACAGCAGTCTGATGGTGAAAATTTTGAGTATATGTTGCAACCTTATGAATTATATTCATCTCGTACACTATTTGTATTGCCCTCAAAATATTTGCAATTAATCAGTCTTGTATCCTTTCATATTTTCTGCCTCTGCTACCACTTTTCTGACATTTCTAGTGAAGTGTTCCTATTGACTTCTCATTTCCTTCCTTAAAAGTTGTTGCTGCGTTTTTTTATTCACCCTATAGAATAAAAACGAGTGTACAATAAAATCAGTTCAGAATAAAAATGATTAAATAAAACACTTTAATGGCTCATATTTCGTTGAATTATTGTAGGCCTTACAAATTTAATGGTTAATTTAATTTTTATAGGCTAAATCTTTAGAAATAGTTGATGATGCAGAAGCAAGTTCTGGAAGTCACAGAAGGAAATCATCTGTTAAAGAAGCAGTATCAAGCAATGGTTCATGCTCCCTTTCTACCAATAAGTCTCCTGACCCTGTTTGCCATCTTCAGTATAACTTAGTTGTACATTTGTCAGGATTGACTAAAAAAATTGATAAAAAGAACTTGAAGAAACATTTTCAGGTAATATTGTTTTATTGTGTGTAGATAGTTTCTATCTAGCTATTTTAGTGATAGCTGTGTTGCTATTTTATTTGCATTAATTTGTGCCTGTTAGGATGGGTAGAACAACTGCTATTACCATATTTTATTAAAAAAAAAAGAGCAACACTTGGCATAATGAGCGCACTGTATGAGAAACGTATCGTAAACATACCCGATGTAACGTCTCACTAACAATGAGCACAGAGTATGACATTGTAATGCTACAGCAATAGGAAAAACAACAGGCAATCCACATTTATGACTATTAAATATATTTATGACTCTAATTTAAAAGAGGCAACACGCAAGTGGTTGTAGTAAGCCGGAAGGTAAACAAATCTGCGAGACGAATATTTTTGTCAGATTCCAAAAGATTCAAGATATCGTAATATTAGATTCGAAAAATCCAGGAAGAAAATATGCTGACTGTTTTATAGAATTGGATTGTTATTGAGGAATTTTTTTGTGAGAGCGATGCGTGTAGGATACAAAGTCTCTGTTTCAAATTGATTCTGTAATAGAGCAAACATTTCACCCTCTTCACAGAAGAAAAAGTTTTCAAAGATATGATATATATATATATATATATATATATATATATATATATATATATATATATATATATATATATATATATATACATTTTTTTTTTCACGATTTTTTAAAGCAGAGCGACTTTGTATCCTACACACATCTCTCGAACAAAAAAATTCCTCGCTGACATCATGCCAGCATAAATCTTTTGGCCTCATGACATTACCCACATGTGACCGAACTCGCATTTTAATTCAACAAAAGCAATGATTATTATACCTGTTGCAAATGCTTTTTTCTTGCTATGTACGGGGAAAGCAATTTCTTTTTGTTCAATTAAAGGAATGAAACGTGTGGTTTTTATATCATCATTTTTCTTTTGTTTGGGAATAGAATTGTTAAACTAAATAGAGATAGATAAGTACTACAAAAATTGAGATAGATATGTATAGAGCACATATATAGATTAATATAAAGACAAACATTGACAGAAAGTAAGATGTTAAAAGAAAATGTTTCATTCAAATCAATATCTTTATAGACAAATATAAATTGATCAATTCCACTGCCAAATTTATCTATTCTGCCACTGGAAGTCTGCAGCATAAATAATAAATCTTCCCATAAAAGGGTTAATGACATAAAAAGCGAATTGAGTGTCTAGCCTCTTGTGACTAGTACATACGTAAATGATTTGCATACTTAGCATAGTCTTTGAAAGACTGGAATACATTTTAGAACTTTGTTGCATTGATTTCTTATTATGAACATTAGAAGGGCCTTGCAATCATGGTGGTTGTTTTTAATTTTATTTTATTTTATTTTGTTCAAATCAACAGTTGTTGATTTTTGAAAATAGGCTTGGATTGTGATGGCTTACAAAACTAAGACACGTGTGACTAGCTCCTCTTTGTGGCTGAGTATTGCAGACATTTTTAGAGAAACTTCTAATGCAGTAAATATATGGAAGTTTCTCTTGTTATAGAAAATGCAATTTAGTTTTCCTATACTTTTTGTGTTCTTGTCTATTATTTGTATCTTTAATCTTTAATATTAAATAGAAATATTAATTTATAAAAATTAGTTGAATGATTTGAAAAATATTTTGAAAATTGCTTGCATTTTTTTCTCCCTGAAAGTATGGTACTTTCAGGGAAAGTATATCAAACCTAAATTATGAAATTTATCATCCTTGATCAAATATCGAGTTATGTTCAAGCGGTATTTGAGGATTCAAATAACTTGGTGATAAAAAAATTTGAAATAAATATGAATATCCTTATTAAATGAATTTTCAAATGCTGTTCTTTCTTTTTTAAATCCTAATTATTGAGTATTTTAATCATTCCACCAAATTACTTTTTTTGGTTGCATAATATCATTTTTTGGAAGATAAAATATTAGTCTAAAAAAGAGCTGTTGTCACGAAGTTTTTAATGCTGCTTCTATTTTAGTTAAAAATGTAGTATCCTTATATTTTGATTGAAAGGTGTTTGCATGTTTTTGTCCGATATTTTATACTTCTGCTCAGTTTTCTTAATTAAAGTACTTTGAAAATTTTCAGGAATTCGGTGTAGTCAAAAATATTGATGATGCATTGACTGATAAGATAATTATTACTTTTGCCAAGCCAGAAGAAGCTGAAAAGGTAAGGCATTCTGTAAAGATGTTTGAAATATACACATTACACTGTTTAATTGAAAGCAACTGAAACCTTTTCTAAACAAATTGATTCTCTTTTAAAAAATATCTATGTAATATGAATGCAATAACAATCAACAGACTTGTATCATCTAGGCTGGACCTATAATTTCCATTCCTAATACATGTATTCAAGTAAAAAGTACTTCTGGTTCATTATTCCTAATGTTTACAATCCAAAAGATTACTTGCAATATTTCCTTATTTCATGATCCCCCCCCCCCCCCCCATTCTGATGAGTAAGGACCCATCTTCTGCAGTTGACATGAAACATTTGTAACCTACCCACAATGCTCATACATGTATTTTCAAACTTTGTTTTGACATATTACCTTATAATCTTTTGAAATAAATATGTAAAAAATAAAAAATTGTTATATTGCTGCATATTTACCATTTCCAACAATGTTATACCCCGATGCATCTGCCAACTTACCCCGACTCCAGGGTGAATTGGCACTGTTAAGGCACCTTCCAAAAACATTTTTTACTAGTTTCCCAGTGAATTTTAGGTGATGTTCCTAGTATTATTTTTCAGCCAAGATGTTACCCTATCAGAGACATGAATCACTTTTACTACAGAAAAGGTACTACATAAAAAATTAGAAAAATCAAGAAGTAAAAACTATGCCAACTAGCCTCGGTCTCCCCTATATACCTAAAATAGTCTTTCGACTGTTTTAAATGAGCATTGAATTTGTTTTCGTTCAAACAGTTAGCTTGCCATGGTTTGATAACGCTTGGAAATTTTTTATTGACTTATCTTGGGGCCTTGCAATTTGTTGCTGCAATATTTTTGTTCCTGTGCTGATGTTATCTGGTTCATTTCATGGCTGGCGATTCAAGGCTCATTTTGCAACAAAACAAAAGTAAACCCCCTCCCCCCCCCCCTCAGGTTTAATGACAAAGCAAACCACTGCAAGGAAAAATAAAAATACATTCACAAAGCAACTTCTTTTTTAAAATCATATCAATAAAGTTCATGTTGCCAAGAGGAAAGGAAGTCATGGTGGTTTATGGTGCTTGATCTTGCTATAGTTAATTAATACACTGCTCGACATTGAAAATGCAACACCAAGAAGGAGTGGTCAGAAATTGATGAAATTTGGTAAGAAGACAGAGACAGCATGGAACAATAAGCGATATTTGTTTCAAAATAAATAAGCAAAATTTAGAGCGAGGACGGCGTCGGCTCAGTATGAAGTAGGACCACCGCGGACAGCGATGCACGAAGAAACACGTCTAGGCATGGAGTCAATAAGCCTGCGGATGGTGTCCTGAGGGATGGCACTCCATTCCCTTTCAACCATTTGCCACAGTTCGTCCTCTGAACGAGGCAGTGACAGGTTCTGCAAACGGCGTCCAATCACGTCCCACACATGTTCGATTGGTGACAAGTCAGGAGAGTATAGTGGCCAGGAAAGCATCTGTACAACTCGTAGAGCATGTTGGCTGATTCGAGCACTGTGAGGCCAGGCGTTATCCTGTTGAAAAATTGCATTTGGCAGACCCTGAAGGTAGGGGATTGCCACCGGCCGCAGTACATTATCTACATATCGTTGGGCCGTCATAGTGCCCCGAATACGAACTAGAGGTGATACGGAATTGTATGCAATAGCGTCCCAAACCATTATGCCACGTTGTCGCGCTGTGAGGCGTTCCACAGTTACTGCCGGATTCGATCTTTCTCCACGTCGACGCCACACACGTATGCGATGACTATCGCTGGACAAACAGAAGCGGGATTCATCTGAGAACACTACGGTTTGCCATTCTGCCATCCACGTCACTCTGGTCCGGCACCATTCCAAACGTTGGAGTCTGTGCTGTGAGGTCAATGGCAGTCTTCTTAGCGGGCGCCGTGATTGCAGGCCACGTGCAACCAGTCGACGGGAAATGGTTCTGGTCGACACAGGAACATCCAGGGTACCTTGCACGTGCTGCAGAATTGACGTACAAGTGACTTGCGGATCCGCCATAGCTTGTCGGTGAATCCGTCGATCCAAGCGGTCTGACATCACTCTGGCTGCACCTGCACCCCTCAATGTGGCTACATTTCCCCTTTCCAACCATCTCCGACACAGCCGATGCACAGTGCTTGCATCCATGTGGGTATCAGCTGCAATTTGACGTATGGATCAACCTCCCCTTCTCAGTCTGATCACCATACCCCTTGTAAAGCCGTCTATATGCTGGAAGTGTATTCGTTGAGGACGGCGTGGCATTTCCTCCTACCACACGTATCCTTCGAGACAAAAACCAAAATTCTCCGATAATTAGTCTGGCAGAAAAACCAACATGAACATAGCCCACTTTTCAACTTCATTCTCTTATATCTTACTTCATGTGCGTCGGAGAGCTGCGCATTTCATATCATTTGCATAACTCAGTGACGTGCGTCTACGGTAAAATTTGCATGAATTTCTGACCACTCCTTCTTGGTGTTGCATTTTCAATGTCAAGCAGTGTATTTATACAAAATTCAGCCATTTATTTATACTAATAAATCAATCTATACTGCTGTTCTAAGCACAAAATTGGTATCTGCTGCTGAACTCAAAATGAGAAATCATTTCATAAAGTTTTATACTTCCATATATTTCATTTCAATGCCACTTTTTCAGAACTTTTATTTTAATATATCTTGTTTGCAAATGATCATAAAACAATGTATTTCTGTAGTGTATGTTACAAAGAGTTACCTTTTGACAATAATTCAATTTTGATAAAAAGTGCAAATAAGACTTCTGTACATAGAAAAGAATGGAACTTATTTTTTTTTAAGTTTAATATGTATTTGTTATGCAAGTAGCATTAAATTACTATTTTGTCTTACCTTGGTGTATCCGGTATGCCGGAAAACACCAAGCAAGGGTTATTGAAAATTTGGTGACTCTTGAATTTTGGAGCATGCAGGGTAATGCGGTATAGTAAATTATAAAATTGATTTTTATCAAAAAAAAAAAAAAAAATATTTTTTTTTCTGTGCTAGCCTCTTTTCATCATAACTGTTATTAGATTGATTAAAGCTCAACAAACCTTCTTGTATTGAGAAAAACTTTAACCAAACTTTTTTAATTACATGTTGCAAATCTTCTTACATGGTTATTGTTTAGAAAATAATGCAAAATGGGGTCATAGACTTGATTAGTTGACCTTCAACCCCTCTCATCACACCCCTGGTATTACCTAGTGTGCTGTTGTGATCCATGATCGCACAAATTATAATTTTCTTTAATGTTGCAATATTTATGAACAATGTGAAAAAAATTTACCACTGACCAAACCTCCCGTTTTTTTTTTTTTTGTTCTGTCATAGACACCATTTTAAGTTTCCCATGTTTGTGCCACCTACATCACTTTAGGTCATATTGTACTAATAGGGGGGAAAATATGATGAATTAAGAGTATGTATCTCAAAAAGTGTTTTTGTACATAAATTTTCTCATAAGACTTTATGGACATGCGGTATATTCGTTGTGTGTGTTGTAAGTCTTCTCTTCAAGTGTTTCAAATCAGAATTAGAAATAGAACATTTTTATTTTAAAGTTTTTTGCCATTGTTCTTTGACTAGTTTAAAAGAAATGTAAATATGAGCCATTAATCTTGTGATTTTATTTTTAGTATTTCTATAATATAGTAAATAATCTTTATTAATCTTTTTTGTGTTTTTTAAACTTATTTTTGGATTTCATGTTGTAATTTTAAATATTTTTATGTGTTTTAGGCATTTTTGATGGGAAAACAATTTAATGATGTTAACCTGAATTTGAGCCTTAATCATGAGCTGTCTACATCATCTGCCAGTCTCAGTGACACTGATTTAGAACGTGTATGTATTTTTTTAGAAGATATGGTTCCAATAAGTTTTCTTCATTTATTCGTGTATCCAAATCCTTAATCTAAAAAGGTTCGATTTTAAGTTGTGTTCGGCAAACAATATTTTAAATGCTCAACATGAAGTTACTGCTTTTTAGAATCTTTCCTCTTAATATGCAATAAATTAAAAGTAAAGATACTTATCTTCAATTCATCTTTGTTTTTCATATAGTCTTCTTTGTATAATAAAAAAAGTAATGAAATAGCATAAAAATGATTGAAATGCTTAAAAAATATATTTTTTTTTAAATTGAACTCCTCCTCCTTTTTTAAATCAAAATCTTAGTCTGAGAAAGTATTCTTGTTCTCAAAATAGATTCTTTGCATACTCAAAAGATTTCCTTTCTTTTTCAGGGTTTGTACTTCCTTAAAAAACCCTTAAGAAACCCTTAATTTTATCGAGCAAAATTAAGGTCCCTAAAAAACCGTTAAAAAGGCTTTAATTTTGGACAATTTTCCTTAATTGAAAAAAAAAAAAAACTTTCATGTTCATTTGTAGAGGTTATCATCATATTGATCCCAAAGCTGCTCCAATTGTGCCGATCTGCACCTCCGAATGCCACCTGCTCCAAAATGCTCAAAAACGCATTTTTTTGCTTCTTTTGCTCCCAAGTTGCGCCAAAACGCTTTCGTTGTTAAAATCGCCTTTTTATTATTTGTTTATTACAGAAATCGTTGGTTTAAATGTCTATATTTTTATTTCTGTTTTAGTCTCAATGTTTTAAATCTTAAAATGTCGGAAAATAGCGTCAAGGTGTGTGCGTGCAATCTTTTTGCCTCCTTTACGGGTATCGAAACTTCAGCTTTTAAATAATTTCTCAGTGGTCTGTAAAGCTTAAACTCTCACTCTTTCGTATTATTTTTCCCCCAAATTATTATTATTATTTTTTTTTTTTTTTTGAAACTTTCGTCTGTGAAAACTTCTGCGAAATTTGCGAACACTAGCCATTTGTTTCAATTCCCTTCAGCTAAAAGATAATTTTGATCAAGTTGTCATTGTTAACATTTATTTAATAAAACTCTTGTGTAGTTTTAGTAGTTTTTTTTTTTTTTTTTTTAAAGACATATTTTTTTAAATTTGCATAAGCTTAGAAAAAGGATGATCAAAATAAAACTTTCAACTCTTATGCAATTAGCTGCATATTTCATTTCTAAATACGTTATTTTTTGACCTGAGCCTTTTTGACGCTAAAACGTTTGTAAAGCAAAAAAAATCTGCTTTTAGAATTAAATTTAGAAACAATGTGACATGTTCATGAGTTTTGAATAATTTGCTTAAGTATAATTGCATGCACACTTAAGTAAATATTTGAGAAGTATTTTTCCATAGTTACAAAGTTCTGAATCCTTGTACAGTCATTGCTTTATATTGGATCATTAATTGATATTTACGGAGCTGTTTCAAAGGCTCATTTGACCGCTCCAAAGTGGCAATTTTTCTGCTGCAAAAGGTGCTCCCAAACACTGAAGCCATTGGGATCAGTGTCATCATTAAGTATAATACCAGGTTATGTTTAAGGGCCAATTGTTAAAGAGCTATTCAAAATGGTAGTCATTTGATATAGTAGGCTCATAATCATTCATTATCATTTGAATCAGAGTCTATTGCAAATCTCTCTGCATTTTTAAAACATTATATAGGGTCATTCCATCGTGACTAACGTAACATTCAGAGCTGATTTTATAACTCATTTTACCTGTAACTTAAAGGATAAAAAATAATTTTTCGCTGTGTTGGGGGATTTGCAATGTAGATGGTGTACATGTGTTATTTCTGCTAAGAATTTAAAATAAAATTACTGACAACAGATACTCTTTCAACCAAAATAGCAGTGTGACTAATGTAACATTTTTGCAACCTTGAAAAATAATGTACATGTTATGAAGCAAAAATTTCTGAAAGTTAAGCAAGTGTTAAAAATTGACTGATATATTTGAAAAATATGGAATGTTAACTTTTAAAAATATATATCACATTTATTGAATTTTGAATTTTTTTAGTCTTAAGTGTCACTTTTGCTGAAAATGGAGTGTGACTAACGTAATGTGACTAACGTAACCATCGAATAACAAACAATAGATAAATAAAATGGAATTTATTATGGCTAATATTATTGATAATTACATTACTTTTTCCTTTTTTAAACTTATTATGTTGCATATTTTTATTTATTTATATATATTTATTATTATTTTTTAAATTTTATGTATTTTTTTATTTATTTATTCTGGGGTAAGAAATTGTAAATGGAAGGCTCCCTTTTAACTTAATTGAGTCTGTCAAAGAAAATTTAGCTTTTGCAAACTGAATATTATCAGGTTTGTGCCATTCAAATCTTTGACCTGTTTCTCTCATCTTTGATCTTTTGAGCCCAATGTTTAAACTTCCTAGAGTTAACCAGGCCCGTCATTTAGGGGGGGGGCAGGGGGGGGTCAATTGCCCCCCCCCCCCCCCAGACTTTGAGAAATCAATGTATTTCTCAATGGGTGGCTTTGAGTTTCCGATGAATGCATTGTTGACCTTGCCCCCCCCCCCTGAAAACTTGATCCCTGATAACTCGCAATTTTTCAACCGTTCTCATTCTTTTATAAGTGATGATCTTCAGTTTACATAGGCACCCTTTGAGCTCTCCTTGGCACAAGTCTTCTGCTACCTGGCCGCTTTGGAGATAAACTTTTTCGGGACTTGCAAAGCTCTTCAGCCAGTTGACTCCTAGAGTTAACTCGCAATTTTTTTCACAAAACCAGTTTCTTCATTCTTATTAATTTTTTTATAAAGTTGATAGATTTCTTCTAAGTTATACATATAGGCATACCCTTTTGTAGCTTCTTTCTCTTATTGGCTACAAAATTCTTTACATATTTAACATCTTTCTTGTGGGAAAAAATCGTGTAATTATCACATTATTATAAAATTAGAGGACTTATTGTTTTGTGTTATTAACGAGTGTCTATGGGATTTAGGATTTTCTGTATTAACTGCTATACCTGATGCCAGCTTTTGGATAGATATAACTTTTTTCGGGGACTGTTGGCTAAAGCTTTTTTCTATATTTCTCCGTTGCCTTTTCCAGTGCGTGCCTTGTGAGAAAAGGAGATTCTGCAGATATGGAGGAAATAGTAGTTTGTGTTTTTGCAACCATCTTACTTATTTAATTATTTTGAGGCTTCTCTTTCTTCTTCTTTTAACTTCATACCCGAAATTGTGTTTTTTCGTAAAAAACGCATCAATGTTTTTGACATTTCTCTTTCATCTGAATTTTATAGAGGCTCTGATTCGCCCGACTTCTTCTTTTCCGTTCTGAAGCAGTCAAAGGAGCTATTTTGCCTCAAATATTTCAAATTAGTTTGATATATTTATTAACTCTTAACTGGAAATTTAAATTAACACTAAAATAGTTAAGCTTTAAGCTACATTATTTTTTTTTTAATTGTTATCATAGTCACATTCAAACTGTTACGTTAGTCACACACCTAAAATGTTACGTTAGTCACACTAATATTTTTCTATTAAATATATCTAAAATAAATATTTTAGGATTTTGAAGTAGATATGATACAGACATAAGAAAATAAACAGCTATGGTATTTAATTATTTTTAGTTTGGTTTTAAAATAGAAAACATTGCAGAGTTTTGTGACTAACGTAACATAAAATAAGAAAGTGAAATAATGAAGATAATTAAAATGCTTATCTTATAAACTGAATGAAAAAAGCAGTTAATTCAATCAGATATAACTCCAAACTTTCATAAGAAAAGCAGTTCTTCTAAAAATTCACAGAAATTCTAACATTATGCACGAAAACAATGACCAATGTTTTTAGCGTTTACTAAGACTTTTCTGCAGCCATGTACTTACAGAGCTGCAACATAAACACCAAAAAGGATTTTTCAAAATGTGTGCTTGATTCATATACTAGACAGTGAGTTGAATAAAATGATAGGTCACAGTTAAGCCTTTAAGGTACTTTTATTTTTTAGGCTGAGGTTGACATTTCTGTGGAATGACCCTATAATTGAATCGATTATTTCGAAAAGGTAACATCTCGGTTTTTTTTCAAAATCAATTTTTTATTGGCATTCTGTTATTAACGTATAAACACGTTATTCTTGTGAAAATGGAACATCACTGCAGTTCTATCATTGCAATGATTAGCCCTTTTAAGCTTCTTCGTTTTTTATAAATTAGTTTTTTTGCTCCCCTGAAAAATTTTAAATTTTAGAGATATTCCCTTTTCGAAATAATCGATTCAATTGTAAATTGAGTTCTTTGAAATTATGTTCCTAAAGCTATTTAAATATTTTCCTATGAGTCCTTACCAAATTTTGAGAGTCCTTAAAAAATCCTTTATTTTCATTTTCAAAAATGAGTATGAACCCTGTTTTTGGTTACCCAGGTAGCACAAAAAACGTTTTATAAACGTTTTTAATCGGTTGTTACAACGTTAATAACCATTTTACAACCGTTAAAAAACGAAGTGTGCTACTTGGATAAAGAACAGAAAACAGTTTTAGACCAACTTTACGTAAAAGGTCATGAATTTTGAAAAAATATTTCTTCATAGACAGTAGAGAACTTTTCAGAGAGGACTGCCATTTTTAAAGTGTTTCCCTCCTTGCAGCCTTTATGCTCTGCAATGACACGTGGAAAAGTTTCGAAAGAAGTTATAAGTATACTTTTTCCGGTAACATAACAATGCATGTTTATACATGCATCTCCACACTGCCACGTTTATTGTTCTGCACCCTACGGTGGTTCAAGATATGAAACATATACTTGTTAAGAAAAAAATTAATGGATCTCAAAAGTAAATAATTATTTTAGTAAAAGATTGTGTAAAATATGTGATGGAAAAATGGATCATAACATGCAGATTTAGTAAATGCTATTTAAGGTAAATAATAAACGAGTCGATTATTTCAGAAAGGGCTTAAGTTATCTTTTTTTTTTTAATTTAGTTAGCTGTGGTTTTACTATATTTTTATATCAACAAATCAACTAATGTGGAAGCGAAGCGAACCCTTGTGCAGCAAAGCATTTTTTGGGAGCCACAATTTTCGTTTAGTGAAGAAAGGACATAAGTCCTGAAGTTATGCCATTTCTGTTCTCAACAGGAATCAGAGTAAGACGCAATTTGTGTGTAGCGGCTTCACTCTAGCATTACCTTGGCAAAGGCAGTTCCGTCATTTAGGGGGGTGAACTCGCCTTCCCACCGACTTTGGAAGATTACTTTTAGTGGGTGTGATTTTGCTGTATTCCGATAAAATTTGGATTAGCTGGTACAAAACAACAACAATTCGTCTATCAAATTGATTTTAGGAAAATGGTTCTTTGCGTTTAAAACGTTTGTTTTCAGTTCTCAACATTCATAATATTTAAATATTTGATGAAACACCAAGGGACGGCTTAACCCATACATGAACCTTGGGAAGATAAGTTGAGAGCTGAGTTGAGATAAGCTGAGAAATTTATTAAGTTGAGATCATTCTTTCGTGCTTGCAAAGTTGTACTGGTCAACTGAACTATTTTAAACTTAAACTTCTCCAAATTTAGTGTACTTGCCACAACCGCCCCCCCCCCTCCTTTTTTTTTTTTTTTTTCTAATTTTCATGTTTATAGTCAACATAATGTAACTTTATCAACAATAATATAAAAATTAGCTAAAAGAAATTTTGAAATTATTTAGGGAAAATTAGGAAAACGGGTAAAAAATGTCATCTCTCGAAAATAAATTAATAACTATTTCTGAAATCGAAATTGTAAAAAAAAAAGAAAGCTACTGTAAACATGGCAGCACTAAAAATAACCATCATGTTCATTAATCAGCTTGGCCGATTATCAACAGCCGATCAATCGTTAATCGGCTAATCTACTTAGCGATGCGTCCCTAAATTGGACCATAATCTTAATAGTATAATGTGCATTGAGTTTTGTCTCCAAAACTAGACGGGAAAAGGATAGAAAAAGAATTTTTCAATAGAATATGTATTTGTTGAACATGATTAGTTTTATACACAGGTGAAACTTTTCATTTGTTCTCAGTTTGTCAACTTTTATCGTTTATCAATTATTTTACACCAAAACTATATTATTTCACTAAAACAGGATGAGGGAGAAGAAAATACAAGAAAATTTTTCTTAAGATGATGATTTTATGCATACAGACTTCACTAATTACTTTTGTCAGCTAGTTATATTATTTCTAACTATCATGAATCAGTTTAATATAAATCTATTTAACTTGATTTACATTTTTTATCACTCTAAATTTGATTTTCAGGTTATTGATTAACGGAAAGAGCATAAGTCCAACTTAAAAAAAATATATATTTTTTTTTTTTGTGAAATGATGCATAATTTAAAGTGAAATAATGATATTACTTATGGCCAGTTTAGTCAAAAAATCTCATAGCATTTAATTGATTTATAAATGAAACAAACTTTTTTTGATCTCCGAAAAGGATCATTATTTGGACTTAGGCCCTTTCTGAATTAATCGATTCAAATGCCGAGTGAGGTAAAATATTTGAAGGAAAAAAAAAAAAAACTGGTAAATGATTACATTAGTTGAAATCGTTTATGTGATATTTCATGTTTCAGTATATTTGTTAAATTTTAGGAAGTTCCAAAACTGGACTTGTATGATGATGATGATGATGATGAGGATGAAGAAGAAAGTGAAGCACGATCCTGGCGCCACTGAAATGCTTATCTTTTTTTACATTCTTTTCTTTTAAATATCATATTCATTTTCATTTTGATCTAAGTTTTAAATTGTTATCAGTAATATTTTATCAATATAATTTGTCAACACTTATCTTTGTAAGATTTTAAAAATTTGAAATAAAATTTTTTTATTATCTTGTTAAGAAAGTTGTGCCTCTTGGTTGAATTACCATATAGTCAGTAAAAGCTCAATTGTAAAAATATCTAGTAACCCTCCCTAGTTGTTAACATGTCTGGTTTTGTATGTTTTGGAAAACATACTAGTGCCAAGCGGAGCATGCTACAAAATAAGTACTTTGCAAACACTGCAAACTTTTTTTTATCAGCTAATTTAAGCATTTTGATAAGTAAATAGTTTATCTAGTATTCAAGAAGATACCAATACATATTTTTAAGATAACGTTTATGCATGATAGAAGATAAAGGACATTACAATGTTATTACGATAAGTTGAACGATACTCAGTAGTCAACTGAAACAATTTTAAACGTGTTGGAAAGTTCTAATAGTAAACTATGATAAAATCCCTGTAGTACTTATGCAAGGATTTGAAGATAATGTGAGACCAAATAATGTGAGTAAATCCAGTTGTATTTATCCAATGTGAAAGATGAAGCAAATTCCTTTGGTGCAACATACTGTCCACCATTAAAATGGATGGAAATAAGTCAGAGCGCATGTGTTATTCTCTGCATTCTGCTTTTGGTGGGTTAATGGCACCTTCGGAAGCACCATTCACCCAGTGGCATCGAATCCCTACTTTATAGCCAGCATGGCACCCTGCGGCACCGTATTTTCAATAAAGTTCCCCCTTTGGCTCCCCTTTCTTTTGCCGTGTATGCTGTACGGAGGACCTGTAAGGGACCCCTGTGCTATTTGCAATACTATTTGAGGATAATCATTAAGGTTTTTTACATTGGGGCCTTATTACTTCTTTTTTTTTTTTTTGATCAGGGTAAAGGATGCAATCTGTATGGCTCTGGCTCTAAGATATTTAAATGGACAGATGTTTAATTTTTTTCGAGTCGAGGAGTTTTGTTAATATATTTGATAACTTTAACAGCAAAATAGAGGTGGTAAACATTTCAAAAACCTCCTCTACCCCATAAATTGTATTTTCAGTAGCACCTTATTCCCAGATTAAACATCAGTAAAAAAATTACTTGCATTTTATTTTCATACATTTTTTTTCGAATTTATCTAAAGGAAAAGAAAATATTTGTCAGTGTAAGACCCCTGTTAACATCAGAACAGATTGGGCCCAATTGGCCTAAAACCGGCTCTCTTCTCTGGCTTTGTTTCTACATGGCATTAAAAAGAAACATTTTAAGTCTCCAGCAGTAGTAAGGTAAATATTCTCAAGCTCATTAAATTATAGGCTCATGTGGGTGCTCCCATGTTTTATTAAAAATTCTGTTTCCTATTATAAACTCATGCTGAATGCTGTGAATTGACCAGTCAGTTAGTTGATCCACCAAGATTTTGGGTTATACAGTGCATCTCGAAATGATAGGTCCACCCTTATTTTTCAAAATTTCGACTCTTAATTGAGAATAAGAATCACTTTTTTTATAGTGATTATATATCTGTAATTGTTATAACTATGTTTAATGAAATTTCTTAAAAATAAATCATTTCTTCTTTTTTGATTCAAATTTTCATTTTCAGACCGTTTCAAAAAGATAGGTCCGCCTTTAGAAATTTTGCCCCAACCACGTTTATTTCCAAAATTTTGCATAAGTATCGTTGCTTAGTCTTACCACGGGATTATGCTTGCTGCTGTGGAGGTATTTAAACAGATTTGAGCAGCACTTTGTAATCAAACAAAACGGGTTGTCGTTTCAGTCTTTCGCTGGTTGAGCAGGGGAAAATTGATGCATTTAAACAGTCTGGAAAATCGAATAGAGAAATAGGTAAGCTTTTAAACAGATCGCAAAGTGTTGCAAATAATTTTTTTGCTATTTAGAAATGCTTATAGCAGTAAAAAATCATCTGACCACCCATCAAAAGTGACACCCCGACAATTAAGCACTATCGTAAGGGACCTAAAATCTGGAAATAATGAGCATATCCACTTTGGCCAAACAACTAAACCCTTCAATATCAAAATCTACAGTCCACAGAGCGGAAAAGAAGTTCGGCAATTTAGTTTACTGGAAAAAGAAAACGGCTCCGAAATTGACTAAAAAGCGCAAAGAAAAGAGATTGAAATTCACGCAGGAAGTGATGTCCTGGAAACAAGATAGGCATCGTGTGATATTCAGTGATAAAAAGGAATTCAACCTGGATGGCATCCATATGGTTGGCAGTATTACCGGCACAATCTGCGTAACGATAGACAGATATTCTCGAAGAGGCAAGCTGATGGTGGTTTCGTTATGGTGTGCCCGATTCAGAGGGACAGGAAAAACTGATATAGCATTTGTAGACAATCGTTTGAATGCTGCTGGCTATAACAAGCTGTTTGAACAATATTTTCTTCCACAATCAGAACCCATTGGGGGCCCATTCTTCATGTTCCAACCGGACAATGCTCCTCTGCACCCTGCAAAGTCCACTTTTGAATGGTTTCTGGATAATGTTGTACATACACTAGGTGGCCAAAAGTATCCGGACATTTTCAAAAATTCACATTTTACCTATAGCTCGAGAAATAAGTGATCAATTGTTCTTTAACTTTAGTCATACAAAATATAAGCTTCACCGAACATTTCCAAGTTGAAATAAAATTACCCTTGCATTTGGGGGACAACAAGAAGGGGGGTTGAAAGAAAAACCGCTTTTGACCGTAACTCTTCGAAAATAGCTCGAAATAAGCTATAAATTTCAGTAATTAATTAGCATACTATGTATAATTACTGTACAAATTTTTATGAACGTATCACTCTTACTTCCGAAGATATGAAACATTTTTTAAAAAATGGCAATTTTATTTGAAGGGTTTTTGCTCATAACACGCAGAGTTTTTGATCAAACCTTATCAACACTTCAAGAAAGATGACAAGATACAAGAGAAAAAACGTACTAAAACGGTAAATAAAAATATTAAAAATCCGATGAGATATGAACGTTAAAAGGAAATAATTTTTCACGGCGCATGTGCGAATGACAGAAATTTATAACTACAAAAATATTGTAGCCTGGTTTATACTGCATCTTATAAAAAAAGTTTCAGTTGAATATCGTAAAAATTGAAAAAGATATCAGCGATCTAGTAAGCTGTAATTCATTCATATTCAGACAATACATAAATGGCAAGGGGTTCTCGACAAATAGTGTGGTGACAATTGAGCATTTTCTTCAATGTTAAATTGTATACAGTTTGAAAATTTATATTCGGCATAGAAGTCACATTTCGCCTATTCGGCCAAAAAGACCTTATATGTAGGTGGCCAAAAGTATCCAGATAACCCCTGAAACGTTGGTTTTGAGCGATGATGCAATAACCTTTAATTTAAAAATAGCTCTTTGTGGACAGACCCTCACTTTTTATGTATTGTCTGCGAATGAATGAAATACAGCTCACTAGATCGCTGATATCTTTTTCAATTTTCATGATATTCAACTGAAACTTTTTTTATAAGATGAAGTATAAATCAGGGTACAATATTTTTGTAGTTATAAATTTCTGTCGTTTGCGCATGCGCCATGAAAAAATATTTCCTTTAAACGTTCATGTCTCATCGGATTTTTAATATTTTTATTTACCGTTTTAGTATGTTCTTTCTCTTGTATTTTGTCATTTTTCCTGAAGTTTTGATAAAATTTGATCAAAAACTCTGCGTGTTATGAGCTAAAACCCTTCAAAGAAAATTGCCGTTTTTTAAAAAATGTTTCATATCTTCGGAAGTAAGAGTGATACGTTCATAAAAATTTGTCCAGTAATTATACATAGTATGCTAATTAATTACTGAAATTTATAGTTTATTCCGAGCTATTTTTGAAGAGTTATGGTCAAAAAGCGGTTTTTCTTTCAAGAGCAAATATTTAGAAAATTGCCAATTTGAGTCCCAATTGAATTTTCACTAGTATTTCAATAACTAGTTAAAAAAATAATTTTCCCCAGAGAGAAGATAAGTTTTGCTTTCATTTCATCTAATAACATCAGAAAAAAAAAATTTTTTTTCTTCAGAAAATATTGTTTTTATACATCAAAAATCAGATCGGTAACGTGTCCCAAGTAGCAAAGCTTAGCATGCAAACAGGTCATGCGCACTTTCTAACTTCCCAAAAAAACGCATTTGCACAAAAAACAATTCTATTTTTACCCCTTTGTTAATATTTTACTTCATTTTTGTTTTAATCGATTCCTGATTTTCTAGCCGATGCGAAATAAGCGTGTCCCTAGTTCCGCCGTCAGAGTGGTATAACAATAACTTCCGATCTATGTTTAGGCTCCCAAAATCATTTCCTGCAAAGTGATTTTATAAAATGTGTGTCATTTAAGTCATCAGATCGGTAACACGCGCTAAAATGCGCAGTTTTTATTATTTTAAAAATTATTTTATATATAAGTATAGTTCTTTATTACAAGTGAAAAAACCACGTGTTTGATTTTGGTTTAGAGCGATCGACTCGGAAATAAAAAAGAAACTTTGTTAGTTTGTCAGATCGGTAACAGTCAGAGCGGTAACATTGAAAAACAGCGAATATGTTAACGAACTAACTCACACGTTTCAGAATTATTAAAAAGCAATAATCGTAGGTTCTAGCCATACATATTGAATATTTTTGTTCTTAAAAAATGAAAAGCAATTAGTTTTAGTACAATTGCTTCATTTGTGGTTTGTATGACCTGACAATACAAGTTAGTAAAATAAGAAAAATTGACACTGCAGAAATTAAGTTAATTAATGATTATTATTTTATTTTATTTTATTATTATTATTATTATTATTATTTTTTTTTGGTGCTTCAATTTTTCATAACTTCGCTAAATAACTAGAAAATAACTAGCATGCTAAATTTGAATTTCCGATCAAGAAATTAAATTTCCTGCAACTAATTAAAGAAAAGCAAGCAAAACCTTATCGCTCATTTTTATTTCCAAGAAATGCTTTTTTATAATGAAATTTGATTTTTTTAGCTAATATATATATTTTAATATAATTATCTTAATTCTATGTTAAAAATGAAAGGAAATGATATCATTTTTAGAGATGTTAACGAAGATTGAAAGCATAAACTCAAATATGTAACTCATATTAACATCAGATCTATAACACGCATCAGATCTGTAACGGCTTAAAAGTGAGTAATCTAAGGAGGGGGTAAATAACTTCCTTGACCTCCCCCCTTTTTTTCTTGCATTAAGACCCAATTTAGACTTAGAATCCAATATTAATTTTTTTCTGCAAAAAAATTTTTTTATCAGAAAACTCCAATTTCAAATTGGCACTTTTCTAAATATTGGCTCTCAACCCCCCCCCCCTTCTTGTCGTCCCCCAAATGCAAGAGTAATTTAATTTCAACTTGGAAATGTTTCGGTGAAGCCTATTTTGTACGACTAAAGTTAAAGAACAATTGATCACTTATTTCTCGAGCTATATGTAAAAATGTGAATTTTTGAAAGTGTCCGGATACCTAGGCCACCTAGTGTATTATCGAATAGCCACCTTGCAGCCCGACCTGAATCCAGTAGAAAACATGTGGGGTATACTCGCAAGAGCGGTGTATGCAGGCGGAAGGCAGTACAGCAGTACTGCAGACTTAAAAAGGGCTATTTCCTCTGAATGGTCAAAAATCGGGACAAATTGCTTGCAAAAACTTGTAGAAACCATCCCAAATAGGATTTAAGAGCTTATTCAGAAAAAAAAATCAGAAAAATTTCTATTAATTCAACATTTATTTGATGCTTGGCTCAGTGGACTTATCTTTTTGAAACAGCTGTTTCATCTAATTTTAGTTTCCCTCATTATTCCTATTATTTGTAAATTATTTATGAGCTATTTTACATTGAATGAAGTAATGTAGATTATAAAATAGTACTTTGTACATAATAGAACCGCTTTTACCAGCATAACTTTCGTTTTTACTGGTGGACCTATCATTTCGAAACGCTCTGTATATTAAGCATAATATTTGCAGCTAAAAGATGGGGTCACTGTGACCAATAGTGGTCTATAGGTTAGAGGTCGAAATTATGTTAGTTATTTTATTGCATTTTCTTTCAAAGATTATTAGTGAGCACATTTTGTCAATTTGATATTTTTAATTCCATTTTTCAATCTAACAAACTGTCTAACCTATCAATTAAGCTCCTGCCGTGTGTTTTGAAATCTCATAATACAGTTCTTTCTCGACTTTATTTCTGGAACGTGATTTTGATATTATCTAATTTTACGGATGATTTACAAAAATGCTTACAAATTTTACACACTTTTTTTATGATAAAAGTTTGAAAACTGATGTTCTTGATTCATTCTCAGATCTCAGTACATATATCTTTTTCTCAAAAATAAAGTCGTCGACTTCATCTTTTTTATGCTCATTATGTGCGACGCAAAACTTTTGTTGCTTTTTCAGGTATTCAAGGAAAAGGGACGTAAGTCATATTTCAGATGATACTTGTAAAAAATTTTTGCTGTGTTAACTCTTGAAGAGGCTGGGGAATGCTGGATTGAAAATCTTGCGAGATTATGCTCTCAATTCAAATAAAAATTACGTGGGAACCCGCTGGATTCGGGATTAGTGTTTCAGAATTGAAAACACTAATTATGACACTGCCAGGTTAGGTTCGCCTCAACCATAGTGCTGTTTTGAATAGTAACATACCGCTCTAATAAGTAATGGCTGAAACAACGTATCATACTTCGTATTAATTCAATGGTTTTGCTACTTATACATTTCCGACTGTTCGGTTTTATTTTTGTACTTCTGAAATTCTAAATGAAGCTCAGCACTGTTAAACTACTGATTTAGTACTTTTGTGATAAGCAATGTTCTATAATTAGTAATGGTTGATTTAATTTAGTTCAATTAACTATAAGTATATATTAACTCCAATAACAGGGTCTGCATTGAATATTAATCTGAAATAAATGAAAGGTGTTTGCTCTCTATAAAGTTTGGGAAGCTCTAATTTACCGTAATATGTGTAGTAGTTTTGTAAGCGTGATTTTTTTATTGGGTTCTGTGGTGCTTATGTTGTGCTTTTAATGGATTCATAGAGAAATATGTACCCCATATTTGAATAAATTTATTTACTTTTTTATTTATTCAATAGCAGTACAGAAAACCAATAACTTATTTCAATGATACATAACAGTTCAAGACATTAAACAAAAAATATTTTGAATATTGTCACAAATTTAAGAGAAGACTATTCCTTTTTACAAAGAATAAAGCAAAATTTGTAAGCCACACTACATGCAAAACATTTATTTCCTAGTTTCTCGTTAAACTGCTAAAATATTCTCTTTGATGAACTTAGAATAGTAAGTTTCAGTTTTGCACTGAAAAATACTAAGCACTTTAATGTATATGGAGAAGTGGTACAGTAATATTTTCAGACAAAACAACTACACTTCTTCTAACACAAGAGTGGATTACACATTCAGAAAAGTATTACATATCTACACAATGATAATGCTCCCCCCAAAAATAGTATCAAAAATCATAATAAAAATAAATATCTCGCATATATTTTGCACAACAACATTAAGCACGATAAAAGCGTCCATATATGCATGTATAATATATATCTGTATATTTAACAGAAACAAAATTTATATAAAAATGCTCTTAAAAGACATTTAAAGTTCTTTGTTCCAGATCAACAATTTCATATAAAAGAAATATCAACTACTCAATTCCGAAAAAATTTGGATATGTTGCATAAGTAGCTTTGCGTTTTAGTTGACGCATTTAAAAGTTCTTTTAAACTTTGTTAGGTACTATTGAATTCAAATTCTTAATTAATCAAAAGAAGTCATTAACATTTAGTTATTTTTGCGAAATTGAAGCATGATATTTTTTTCCAGACATCAAATCTTATTGACATCAAACACTTTTAGAAAAATTTTAAAGATTAAAAGTACTATTTTACAAAATTGTAGCACAAAATTTTTGAAACAATTGACATCAAAGAGTTTTAGAAAAGTCAATTCAAAAATTTGATTGGCAGGAATAATGTATACGAAAGCATACATAAATATTTTTTAAAAAGAGTGAAGTGCAACATAATACTTAATTTCTTCATTTCTTCTTCTTTTTTTTTTTTTTTTGTCATGTAAAATTTGAAATATGTAACATTTTTATAAAGTTTAATAAAAGTTAAAACCACTAAATTTAAACTTATACAGGGTCAAACGTTAACATTATAATTTCAACAGAAATTCTTTAACAGCAAGATAAAATTTTTTTTGGTATGCAAGCATTAGAAAAGTCTTTCATAAAATCTTTCTAGAACTATGTAAAAATTAAGTACAAAATTCAATGTACAATTTGTCTTTAAAAAAAATAAAATGCACATTAGGATGCAGTAATTTTTCTTGATTCAGAAATAGTAGTATCTAAGTAAACAATAATTGTTTAAATTTGTTTGTGCATTGTACGATTATGCATTTTTATTTAGAAATAATCGAGGAGTTTCACTTTTATTCAACTTAAAAAAAAAAAACTATAGCTGCAGCATTTTCTTTTTAAATGAGTAAGTTAATTAAAGAAAAAGCTAACACATTTTAAGGTGGAAAGTTTAATCGACATCTATTTTAAACGATTTCCTGACAAAATAGTTTGAAATGATGAGCATGCATGCGTTATTGAAAAAATAACTTTCAATTTAAAAGAATGTTGCAAAAGTAGTGTCGTAATAAATATATAATATCGATGTAAAGGGAAAATGCCACTACTAAGCGTGACAGCTTTTGTATTTTCAGCAAGTCACAGTTTTTAAAAACTAATTACGTTATTAAGAAACTGTAACTAGTTCTGTTTGTGAAGGGGTGGCAAAGCTTACTTGTTGACATAAAGTTGTTAAATAAATTAACTTCATGCAACACTATTTTGCGTTAGTTACAGTTAATACATCAATTATTCCGTTGCAGTTAAACTAATTATTTATTAATATGTTTATTAATTTTTTTCATTTTTTGTCACTTACAAAAGAGTACGAGATAGTGTCTTGAATTTCCTGGGTAAAGAAAACTATGTATTATTAAACCATGAAAATATAGATGAGTTCATTACGTTATTAAATGTTTTTCTGTTAAATTGACTTTTACAGTCAAGATAGTTTCGCTTATTTCTAGAAGACTGGTAAATTGACTAGTTAAATTTACTGATGATCGGCTATAAACATGTAGGTTTTTTTACTCCTTCTGAAAAATAATTCCTAAATTTCCAAAATTCCTGGTATTTTTTTCTCTAAGGCCTTTATCAACTTACTTTTAGTCTATTATTTTTTGTATTTTAAGGATTCCATCACAAATACTATTTGACAACTTTAAAGACTAATTACGATGCAAATATCTAAGCAGACTGGACATTTTGTCAAATATTGTGGTAGATTGTTCGAAAGAGAGCATGTTATGAACTGTTCTCTTTAAAATGTATATTTAATAATATTATATTAAACGTCACAACTTTAGTTTTTGAGTGATTCAACTTTGCTTTTCCAAGTGTTAGATATGTCCTGGAATGATTCACTTGATCACTGACTCTTTTATATGCTCTAAAAAAATAATTTATAATTATTTTTTAATGATCGTTTAAGATCTTAGCTGAAAATTGAACTTGCACACATGGATTTCGATCTGAAAACCTTTATCAATTTCTTCAATCGATAAAGCTTAAGAAGTAAAACAAGACGAAAACATCTTTCTATTTTCAAAATAATTATTTCCGATTAGAGTTTTTGAGATATATCACAATGATTATTTTTGTTCAAAAATCAGCTGAGAAGCTTTGAATTGCGATTTGGTGCAAGTATTCTTCAAATACATTTGGGGTATTGAGCCACTTTTTTTCAAAAATAGAAATATGACTTCTATATTGAAAAGGTGTTTAAATTTTTCAGAATTCGGTAGATTTGGAAGTAAAAATATGAAGTGTGGTGAATTTTTTCACATGTGGTCCCCCTTTTCCAGAACGTCTGTCCAAAAATGACAGAAAAACTTCCTAATTATTTATACAGCAGATCTATTTGTTACTGAAATTAGTTATTGATGAAATCTTGAGATTTATGTTTTGATTTTATGTACCTAACAAGAAATAAATCGATGTAAGAATTTCTATTTTGAGATATTGACTGCAATGGAAGAAAGTATAAGTAGTTTACTTTAACTTTCAATGAATTTTAACCACTCTCTCTCTCTCTTTAACGATACAAACAAATTAGTCTGTTGATATTTTATATGAGAGTAGAATGCAGAAACGGCTGCGAATAAACTACTTTAACATATTAACCGTCTTGGCAGCAGAGAGTCACGTTTACTCCATGTTAAACTTCATTGAGAAACTCGAGTGTATTTGGGTCCCCCGCCGAGAGGATTAATAAAGTGAAGGTATTTCATTGTTTGAAACCAGCTGGAATAAACAGTAGAAAAGCAAAAGTACATATTCATATACATGTACGTCAGAAACATTTACATTATTGTAGTCTCAAACATGCATGCAATAACGCACAAATCTATTAAATTTATTTATATGTAATAGTAAATGTATATATATATGGATAAAAAGTAATTGGGCGATTTCATGGGTAACTGACTAACATTTTCAAAGCAAAACAAAGTATTTTGTAACATTCAACGCAAAACTCACTTTGTGCAAGGGATCTTTTCGCCTGGATTATTATATTTTTTAAGCTGAATTTATTGGTAAAAATGAATTCACTAAATGTATTTTGGATGATTTTTAAAAATTTGGTAAAAACATGGTAATTGACAGACATTTTAAAAAGTAGAATGTTAGTCAGCTTATAACAAATCTTCCAAAATGTATTTCAAGAATTTAATTATGTTATTAAATTCAACTTATAAAACACAATAATCTAGTGGAAAAGCTCATTTTTACAATGCATACTTTGCATTCAATATTACAAAATACATACTGTTTCGCTTTAAAATTGTCAGTCAGTTACCCCTGGAATTGCCCAATAGTAGCAACGATGAAGAGCAATTTGAAAAAAATTTTGAATTTAGCACCAAAATGCAATGTTTACGAGAAAAATCTATTATTCAGAATAATCACTTTCAGCTTCTCTCTCACGCTTTCACTGTTGAGATAATTAATTGGAATGTCAGAAGCAAGTTCAATATCCTATTTGAAGAAAACTTTTACCTATTATATTTACCTATTTTGTTGCAAAATAACACACAAAGCATATACGTCGGCTACTTGCTGTTGATACTACTAACTTATCTATTGCATTTGGGAGTTTTTTCCCAACAAGATTCAAAATGTTGCCTACTTTGGGTCGTTCGATTAGTAGACTTTTTTAGATGCATGAAATTTTTTAAAATGCTTTTATGTACGTAGATTGATCCAAAAAAAAAGTTTACAAGCAAAAGCATTTGAAATGTAATAATTGTGGAGCAAATATTTCCACCCAGGGTGGTTGACAGATGGCGCTAGTTGTCCTACAGCAGTTCTACTAGTAAGTAGCGTCAGTATGCAGACACTTAAGAGCGACAGCAATGGCACGACGTCTAGAAAAGTGATCTCGCTAAGAGGTGCGAGTTGTATTGTGCCACCTATACGAAATTGCGTGAAGCCATCTGACGCAAAACGGCTTGGATAATTGAGCAAAGTCATAATTCTTCTGCATGACAATGCCAGGCCCCATACAGCTCGCCAGACTTAGGAATTGCTGCAAAGGTTCAAGTGGGAGGTCCGGAATCCCCCCCCCCCACACACACACAGCCCCGATTAGGCTCTAAGTGACTATTTCATTTTTCCGGCTTTGAATTGACACTTATCCGGAACATGGTTCACCTCAGACGACGCAGTGAAAACAGCTGCCGAGAAATATATCAATGAGCAGATCCCCGACTACTACCAAGATAGGATAAACAAGTTGATCGAACGTTCTGACAAATGCCTAAACAGGTTTGGTGACTGTATGGAAAAGTGAAGGCCAGATATGTCTCTTGATTCCCATTTGTATCTTGTTTCTATTTTTAATAAATACTTTTTCATTTACCTCGTAAACTTTTTTTTGGATCACCCCTCGTATATATACATATAAATACTTTCATTTCGTTCTTGTAAACATTTTGTGCCAACAGCAACTAAATTTCTGTATTATTTCAAGCATAAAAATTTGAATTTTGTTTCTTATGGGAAAAACATTTTTTATGCTTCCTGTTACTTAAGTTAAAATAATATATAATTTTAACTATGTGTTTCGCTCAAAAGTCAACGTTCAAGCAAAATAATGCAATAGTAATTAAATATATATTTTTAAAACTTTTTGCCACTGTATTTCGACAATTGCCATCATTGAAATCAATTTATTATGATTGTAATGTTTAGGGAACTTTGCTGTGTTTCTTTCATCACTATGTTCCACTTCAACATAACTAATAAGTGTTTTGTTTGAAGAATGTTAATAATATGAATCGTTCACGAAACACATTCACAAATACAATAAATCAATTTTAAAAACGCTGGAACAGACAAAAATAAACTGCAAATATACTACAAAATCAAGACTTTTTTTTTTTTGATTTTGAAAAGAAGGAAACAAAAGAAAAGAAAAGTTTCAGTTTTGATTTCCAGTTAATGAAGTTCTTCTTGGTCTTGGCAAATCATAGTCTTCCATTGACAAAGTTCTTCTTCGACCAACTGATCCCAAAGTCTTGTGAATAATACCTCCACTGGGGTGTGCTTTTTGTCTTTCGACACCAGGTAATGTCACAGAAGTTACTGAAATAAATAAATAAAAATCCTGAAATTTAATTCATTAATTATTTAAGAGCTTCTTCGTGTTAAATGTTGATTTTCCATATCTCTTCTTCATATTCTCTATTGATTAATGTAGCATTTGAAACAAAATCAATAAAATACAGCTACTTCATACTTAAAACAAACGGCCCATCTTCTCAGGGTACCGTTGAGTAGACGAATCTATCACATTCACAATAACAACAATATCAGTCATTCAATAGTTCGTTTTATGTGTTTTACTATTTCTCCCGCTGTGTGTCGACTGCGGGGTCGTGGTAGACCGATCGGAGGCGTCGGACTCGTGACCGGAGGGTCGCGGGTTCGATCCCAGCCGATCAAAGATTCACCGTCTTCATTAATAGTGGCTGGGGGACGTTAAAAATGTCATGGTCACAAAGTCCTCCAAATGAAACGATACCTCTGGGGGCCAAGGGTTTGCGCGGCTCTTGGTCTGGTTCAAAAAATAACAGAGCGCTCTTCAGAGCCCTATCCTGGTTAAACCACGAGTTGTGGTAGGTACGAGGGACCTTGTAGTGTGTGATGTGTGTCTACTGCCAGTACCCTTTTGTCTGTATGGCAATACATTGGTCGTCTGCTGCCACTGTCCATGGCAGCAGACGGCCAATGTATTGCCTTACAGGCAAAAATGGTTGCTTGAGGACGATCACAGCGAACTATCGGACAGCTGTTCTTACAGGTAGAAATGTTCTCCAAAGTCAAGAAACGATGAAATAGTCTCCAAAGTCAAGAAATGAGCAATGCAGTCACATTTCGATCATGCTCAATCTTTAAATCGATTTAATCTTAAAGTTGTCCAGATGTCTTCTAAGGTACTCATTGTATGACATTTGACCTTTGAGGCTGAAACCCGTGTCTTCGCTTAAGCTTATATATTAAGTCAGAGCTGTCAAGAGCTTTGAAAAAATCGTAGCGTCTACGAACTACAGTCTGACGGCAGCCTATGATGCTACGAAAACGTATTCAAAAAATAGTTTTTTTTTTTCTTTGTAATCCGGTTCCTGTTTCAGCAATTACAGATAAAATCCAGACTATAATCATTTATATAATGGTGTTTTAGTGCTTAACAAGGTTCAATTTTTTTTTAAATAAACAAAATTAATTTTTCTTATTAAATTATTATAAAAAACATGCTTTTCAAAACAACCTTTTACTTGTCCTGTCGTAAATTTAAGCTGAAATTATTCATTGCGTCTATGATATTTTTTACTAGCAGTACTCGCGCCACACTTCTGCTCTCTATTAAGTTTGCACTCTAATGTATACAGGCGCGGATCCAAGGGGGGGTGGGACAATGGGGGCAACTGCTCCCCCTTGAAAAAATAAGGGGCGCCGAAAGCGCCCCCCTTCTCGCCGACCAAAGGCGCCTAGGTGTTTTTGGTACTTAAAAAACCAATACTGCTTCAAGCTTCAGCGCCGACGAGAGCGCCCCCATCTCACTGACCGAAAGGCGCTCCTTGAACTTAAAACGTCAATACTGCTTCGAGCTTAGGCGCCCTGGAGGGGACGCTCCTAAAGCTTCAAGGTGACGCCCGCCAACCGTACTAGGCGCTCTCCGTACTTAAACGTCAATACTGCTTCAAGCTTAGGCACCCTGGAGGGGATGCTCCCAAAGCTTCGAGGGGGCACCCGCCAACCGTACTAGGCGCTCTCCGTACTTAAACGTCAATACTGCTTCCAGTTTAGGCGCCCTGGAATGGGCGCTCCAAAAGCTTCGAGGGAGCGCCCGCCAACCGTACTAGGCACTCTCCGTACTTAAACGTCAATACTGCTTCGAGCTTAGGCGCGCTGAGGGGGTTTCTCCCAAAGCTTCAAGCGGGCGCCCGCCAACCGTACTAGGCGCTCTTCGTACTTAAACGTCAATACTGCTTCCAGCTTACGCTCCCTGAGGGGGCGCTCCAAAAGCTTCAAGCGGGCGCCCGCCAACCGTACTAGGCACTCTCTGTACTTAAACGTCAATACTGATTCGAGCTTAGGCGCCCTGGAGGGAGCGTTCCCAAAGCTTCAAGGGGACGCCAGCCAAAGACGCCCTTTTCTCACCGACCGAAGGCGTCTAGGCGCTCTTCGAACTTTAAACCTCAATACTGTTTCAAGCTTCGGCGGCTCGGAGGGGGCGCTTCAAAAGCTTCAAGGCGATGCACGCCAAAGGCGCTAGGTGCTCTCCGTACTTAAAAAAAAACACAGCTTCAAGCTTCGGTGCGCCGAGGGTGCCCCTTTCTCGCCGACCGAAGGCGCCTAGGCGCCGTACTTAAAACGTCAATACGGCTTCAAGCTTCGGCGACCCCTTCTCACCGACCGAGGCGACTAGGCTCTCTCCATACTTAAAACGTTAATACTTAATACTGCTTGAAGCTTCGCCGCCTCTGAAGGGACACTTCCAAAGCTTCTAAGTTGCTCGCCGAAGTCGCCCCCCTTTTCACCGACCAAAGGCGCCTAGGCACTGTCCGTACTTAAAACGTCAATACGGCTTCAAGCTTCGGCGACCCCTTCTCACCGACCGAGGCGACTAGGCTCTCTCCATACTTAAAACGTTAATACTTAATACTGCTTGAAGCTTCGCCGCCTCTGAAGGGACACTTCCAAAGCTTCTAAGTTGCTCGCCGAAGTCGCCCCCCTTTTCACCGACCAAAGGCGCCTAGGTGCTCCCCGTACTAAAAAACCAATAGAGCTCCAAACTTCGGCACCCGTTAGGGGGCTTTTCCAAAGATCAAGAGGGTGCGCCAAAGGTACCCCCTTCTCATCGACCGAACAATACTGCTACAAAAACTAATACTGCTATACAAGCCTCGGCGCCCCAGAAGAAGCGCTTCCAATCTTCCAAAGCTTCTAATAGGGCGCCGAACGTGCCCTCATCTCACCGACCAAAGGCACCTAGGTACTCTCTGTACTTAAAACGCCAATACTGCTTCAAAATACATAGACTCTTAACACCCAGAAACAATTTCACTAAAAAAAATAAGTTAGTAAAAGAACATTTTACAAGCATAGCCTGATACGTCACTTAATCCCCCCCCCCCCGCCTGCAGCAGGAAAAAAGCCCACGAACCAGAAAAACAGCAATAGTTACACGGGGAAATATTTGTTTTGTTCAATTCGAGGTGGGGGGGGGGGCGAACCTACAAATATTTGCCGGTGGAAGGGGGTGGGCACCAAAGTCTATGTACGCTTATACGTTTCGAATATATAAATTAGTGAATAATTTATTTGGAAAAAAATAGCGTGAGCGTGACCAAAAACTATATTGGTTTTGAAGATGAATTATTTATTCGGAAATTTATTATACTCGTTTACTAAGCTCTCAACCTTATGAAATAAGGAGCGTCCACGTACTCTTAAGGGGTGCAATCTATGCAACTCATTAGTTTTCCCTCTAAATTTAGGGCGAATGTTTCGAAATTTTGTACAAAAGGAATATGGGGCGCTTCCGGTTCCGCACTCCGCTAGGGACAGAATATACGCAACTTGTAACGTATACTTTCCTCTAACTTTAGGGGGGAAATTTTGGAATAGGATGCAAAAGGAAGGCACATATTTGGAAAATGTATTTGACTCACCCTCGATTCTCAACCTGTGTGAAAGTGGGGACCGTTTGAGTCGCCCTAGGGTGCAATATGTGCGAATTATTATCCCAACCCCTAAACTTTTGCGATAAAGTTTTGGAATCGGGCACGCCATCAAATTTTAATCCGTAGTATCCCTGCGATTTGGTGGATATTTGTTCGATTTTATTAATTTCGGTTCAAGTAACTTACATTATATGACTTTAATTTCGTCTCTGGCTTATCTTTTGAAATGGCGTGTTCGATAAGTAACGAATTCATTTAAAAATCTTAGAGTTATATGATTTAAATTTTACAACAATGTGTAATGGTCAAATTCCGGTAAAAAAATTTTGCGCTGCTCAGGAAGAAAACAATTTTCTTGACAATATTAGTACTTCCAGAACGAAAACAACTGGATAAGCTTAACATGGGAATTTCTGAGAAGCGATAACAGACCATCATGTGCTGATGTTGTCCATCCTTTGAAGTAAGCGACAAAGAGGGGACTGTGACCCAAAGGACACGGATTTTAAAACTGGATATGCGAAGTAAGTAAACAGAGCTACCTTTAGCTGCACTTGCTCATTCTTAGCTTCTCCCATGAGAGAAAGAGGCAAGAGCCCTTTAATAAGAGTGTGACAAAGAACGCACAACCTTTGAAGTATAGGAAGGAATGTGAAAGCTTTTAGCGCTTTTCAAAAGTAGAGATGAGTTTCCAGAATCGTTGTCAAATGCAAATAGATGACAAGAGTCCTTCAATAGGTTTATTTCGTTTCGTTTCGTTTCGTTTGGGGCTATATGCCCAGGTTTTTTGATGAGGACTACAATCTAGTGTCTCGCCTCCATTACACATGATTTTTATTACATATATCTTGTACAGACAATGTATGTAAGAGTTACATTAAAAAGGAAGGAAAGTACATCCGGAGCGAGGGTGGGAGTTGAACCCACCGTCTCAGAGTTATCGGCTACACGCCTTAGACCGCTCGGCCACTGAGACCCCCAATAGGTTTATTTCCCACTGACAGTTTGACTTTTCCGACAAAGAACAAAGGGAGAAATATTTTTAGGAGTTGGCAATCCTGTCTCTATGCGAATCAATCGCCTTTACTGCGAACTGCGACTTGGAAGTTCCCCGTGAAAGTTTCTTAATAATATTGAAATTATGTCTGGCAGGAAAAAAACAAAACCCTCAGGTGCATTTAATCGCAAAAGAAAGCTACAACAATTAAAAGAAAATGAAAAATAAGCTAAAGCTTTGCAGAAGTTTTTTTCACCCTCTATCAATATTGATGATCCACCTGCAGACACAATGTTAGAGTCGACAAATCAAGATATTACTGAAACTGTAAGTTGATTCAATTTATACTATTTTCCCTAATAGACCAAGAGCTGGCTATATAAAAAATGTGATCATAGGTACATTAAAATTTTTTGTATAAATAGAAAGTACATATGTAGGCAAACATTTATCACCCGGTCTGCCAGGCCGGGTAAGGGACCGGGGCTGGTGGCAAACGGTCAAAGTTCGCGATTTTTCTTAAGATATTCTTCAGATATCTTTAAGATTTTCTGAAGTTTTTGGGCCGCTAAGCCTGAGATCTTAAACCTATTTTAAGAATTTCTTCAAAATTATGCTGGAAGATCTTTGAAAATTCTTAAGATTTTTCTCAGACAACGAAGGACACTGAGCTATATTTTGCTCCAATTTGCGCATTTTAAAACCTGTAGGTAGAAAACGGGTACCGAATCTCCTTCCGCCATTTTGGGACACCAACCCTTAAATTTTTTTTTCGGAAATATTACTAAAATGATTTCCGAAAAAAGGGACCGGGGCTGGTGGCAAACGGTCAAAGTTCGCGATTTTTCTTAAGATATTCTTCAGATATCTTAAGAAAATCCTCCCCCCAAAAGAGGGGTTCCCCCCAATTTTTCACCTTGAGCTTTGATCCCCCCCCCCCAATCGCCGTTTTGGTCACCACTGCTTACACCACTACTATTAGAATAAATTGCTGGAGTGCTTTTCGAGACTGTCGAATGTTATGTAAATTCCCCATTAACCGTACTTCAGTTTTAAAAATTTAGCGACATTTGAAATAATTGCTACACTGCGATGCAAAAGTTTACACAAAATGCAAATATATGAATAAAAAGAAAACTATTCTGCGAAATGCTTTCAAATTTCTACTGCAGGTAGACAATATGGTCCCAAATACGTGTTTGGAGTTTTTAAAAATATAACCGAAGCGAAAATCCGAAATTACAAAAGACATTTTTTTTTTTTTGCTGTTGCAAAAGTTTAGACAAAAGGCAGATTTTATGCAAATATCTCTTGAAATGTAATTGGTGGAAAAAAGGTTGGACTTTTTACTTCGAATATAAGATGCAGGGATTGCTGAATGAATAAACTCCCTAACTCTCTGTGGTTCTTGTGTAAAGAAGAAGAGAAAGTTTGTGGGAGTCGAAATTTGAAAATGAAACCACTTCGCTAATTTTTCGTCTTTTAAATCGGCCCTAATATGGTAGTACATTGTTTTTTACTTCGTGGAGAGCAAATTCAGACATGCGTATCGATCAATAAGGCCAAGTAAAAAGGCCTTCTTAAATATGAAGAAATTGAAAAAACGGCAGGAACTAACGATTTGCCCCTTAATATTACAAAACTTCTACTTGTGGCAAGAAGAGTACGTGACAGCATATAAGTAGATGAACAACTGAATTGGGATGCATAAAAAACCCCAAGAATTGTGCTTGAGCTTTTTCGGAAATAGTTTCTCAAATAAGTCAGATTTTAGTGAGATAAGCAGCACATGTGTCATCGTGACTAAAAACGAATGTTACTTTCTCTGATGAAAATTATTAAAATTTGAATGGCCTAGATGGATTATAATTCTATTAGCGAGACTTGAGAAAAGATCCGATGAGCATACGCTGTGCTGCTTTTCCCACTAAAATCTGACTTATTTGGGAAACTATTTCCGAAAAAGCTCAAGCACAATTCTTGGGATTTTTTTTTTTATTTATCCCGACTCAGTTGTTCATCTACTTATGCTGTCGTGTGCTTGTTTTGACCCAGGTAGAGGTTTTGTAGGATTAAGAGGCGAATCGTCAGTTCGAGCCGTTTTTTCAATTCCTTCATCCTTAAGAAATATAATTTTCTTGGCCTTTTTGATCGATACGCATGTCTGAATTTGCTCTCCGTGAAGTAAAAAACAATGTACTAACATTCTAGGGTCGATTTAAAAGACGAAAAATTAGCAAAGTGGTTCCAGTTTTAAATTTCGGTTTCCAAACTGTATCTTCTTCTTTACACGAGAGCTAGATAGTTTAGGAGTTTGCTTATTCATTCAGCAAAAAAAAAAAAAAAAAGGCTTGTAATTTTCGATTTTCGTTTCGGTTACATTTTTAAAAACAACAGACACGTATTTGGGACTATATTGTCTACCTGTAGTAGAAATTTGAAAGCATTTCGCTGAATAGTTTTCTTTTTCTTTTTTTGCATTTTGTTTAAACTTTTGCATCGACCCTCAGTAACATGAATTAAACAGCACTTCAAATGTTATTTCCGAACTGTTTTATTCAATTCAGAGCAGGATATTTTCAGTTGTAATGGAGCTTTTGTTGGTTTTTTAAATTGGAAAATAGGAAAGTTATAAAAAATGCCGAATCCAAGACAGCTGCATATAGGTAAAATATGTCAACTGAGCTGTAGCAACAATCTTGTATTTAATTATTTACTTAATTAAATATCTGATAATCATTGTATTCAGTAATATATGCCGACCAATACTGATAACGTTCGTGTTGGTCAAAACTCAAAAAAGCGCCCTTCTCCGCATCACGAAATGTTTTCCAAAATTGCGATTGCAATTACGAAAGTTTTACACGCGAGTATTAAAATTGTGCTCTTCCGAAACATATTTACAGCATTCCCTTTCTAAAAAAACATTAATCTGAAATTTCAAATGAGGAAGTGTGAAATTTCAAGTACATTTACTGTTTATGTGTAGGAGCAGAAAATCGTTTTACTTACAGAAGCCAAGACCTTTGACAAAAAGGTGTAAACTCTGTGCCAGCTTTTCCGGCTGTAAATAGAAAAAGAAGACTTTGTAATGGAATTATAAATAGTGAAACTTCGCATAAATTTTATTCTTGCAGAAATAATTGTGCGTGTGTTGCAATAAGTACACAATAGTAGAACACGAAATAACGTACGTGTACACGAATAGTAATACACGAAATGGTAAAAAGCATATTATTTATCTATGCAATATTTTTTTCATTGCTGATTTGAACAAAATATTTCTTTTTACAGTGGCTTAAATGCATTTCCCGAGCCTTTAAAATGACTCTTATAATATTAGGTGCGTCTAAAGAAGTTTTTACTTCAAAAATTCATGAAATTCATACGTACATTTAAGTTATAGCTTAAAACGATAACATTAGATGTAAAAATTGTATGTAAAAGCTAAAAACGAACAATATCACACTCGGACATTAAAAAATAATAATAACCACAATATTAAACCTTACATTTTTACAAAAAAAAAAAAAGTGTCGGTTAGTTATTTTTCATCTTAAAATTCTTCTTAATTTGTGATTGAAGCTTTTTCAATAGTTTCTTATCACAAAGCGATGTATGATCCTCTTCCTCTAAATTTAGCGTGGCCCGTTAGCTCAGTTGTTTCTCTAAATGTTTGATAAGTCCGTCGAAGTTTGAAACATTTGCAGGCTGGGCTAGGTTAAAATTGGGGCATTTTTCTACATTCAATGTATCATCGCCGTAAAATAAAACAAAAAAGTGTGAAAGACCGGCCTATAATCGGGAGTTTACTGCATAGGTAAGATCAACGAAAACGCGCGATAAGTAAAAACTTGACATCCTCGCTGCTCCTACCAATTATGAAATGAAGTGGTCTGTTTCCGCTTCAAGTTCATCCACCAACTCACCGTGGTCAAGTTTTACGTAGCAAGTCTCTTCAGATTGAAATTTTGTGTTTACAACCGGGAGCAGTTACTAGTCCTAAATATGAATTATTTTGCATAATGTGTAACATTCAAAAATTTACATGACTTACTGCTTCCATCAGAACGTCTCCTGCACTGTCCACTTTTAGGAATGAAGTTTTTTGTTTGTCCATTTTCATGTACATGCTTAATACAGCTTGGGTGTGAGCCGCTTTGCCGCCAGATACCAGCAGAACGTCCATTCCTCTGCACAAAAAAATTGTTTCATTAAACTTTTTGCTTTAAAAAACAGAACTATAACAGTAAGTAGTTATACAGTAATTTCAATTGGACATTAAAATGGCGTTGGAGATGGTGTTTTAATTCTGCATTACTTCCTTTTTAATTTTCATGTAACTGATGGAATATCTCAACTTTTTTTCCTATTATCAGTAACCTTTTGCCTTATCTCGAAATATGATCAAAAATATTTAACCATTTCTCCGAGTAATCAAATATATAAGCCACTCTTTTCTACACCTTATATTCATAGTTTGATCTAGAAATCAGGTTTTCATCATATGAACTTTCGTTTTTTGAAACCAGTATTTTACCACTCAAGTGACTTTAGTCAAGGCTTCACTAGATAGCGTTTTATACAGGCTGTATCATTACTCAAAACATCAATGGTGAAGATTTGCCCGCTAGAGAGCGTTGAACAATCACCACCCAAATGTTTGTTTACATTTATTAGCATATTATTTCTACTGTAAAAAGTGATGTTTATCCTATCTTTAAGGGTTAAAAAATATTGATATAGTTACCTGAAGTGGAGTACAGAGTGAATTAATGCCGAAGGCCTTATTAGTACTGCTTTTTAGGGGAAATAAATTCCCTTTTCAGTAAAGTTGGTCACAACTCATGATTCAGTCATACGACATTCATTCACCTGTTTACTTTCTTCGAATTAGCAACATATAGCAATGGCGTTCAATTTTGACACATGAGCCAATATTTAGAAAAGTGCCAATTTGAAGTTGGAGTTTTCTGAAAAAAAATTTTTTTTTGCAGAAAAAAACTAATATTGGATTTTAAGTCTAAATTGGGTCTAAATGCAAGAAAATAAAAGGGGGGAGGTCAGGGAAGTTATTTACCCCCTCTTTAGATTACTCACTTTTAAGTGGTTACAGATCTGATAATGTTACAGATCTGATGTTAATATGAGCTACATATTTGAGTTTATGCTTTCCGTCTTCGTTAACATCTCTAAATATGATATCATTTCCTTGCGTTTTTAACATAGAATTAAGATAATTATATTAAAATATATATATTAGGCTAAAAAAATCAAATTTCATTATAAAAAAGCATTTCTTGGAAATAAAAATGAGCGATAAGATTTTTAGATAAAATAAATTATGAGATTACCAAACCCAAGTTAATAAAACATTTGTTTTGTTTTGAAACAACACACAACTTCAACTTTTTCAACACACAACTCTGCTGCTTACTTTTCTTTAATTAGTTGCAGGAAATTTAACTTCTTCATCAGAAATTCAAATTTAGCATGCCAGTTATTATCTAGTCATTTAGCGAAGTTATAAGAAATTGAAGCACCAATGAATAAATAAATAAATAAATAAAATAATAATAATTAATTAACTTAATTTCTGCAGTGTCAATTTTTCTTATTTTACTAACTTCTATTGTTAGGTCATACCAACCACAAATGAAGCAATTGTACTAAAACTCATTGCTTTTCATTTTTTAAGAACAAAAATATTCAATATATGGATAACCTACGATTTTTGCTTTATAATAATTCTGAAACGTGAAAGTTGGTTCTGTAACATATTCGCTGTTTTTCAATGTTACCGCTCTGACAAACTGACAAAGTTTTTTTTTATTTCCGAGTCGATCGCACTAAACCAAAATCAAACACTTGGTTTTCTCACTTGTAATAAAGGACTATACTTATATATAAAATAATTTTTAAAATAATAAAAACTGCGCATTTTAGAGCGTGTTACCGATCTGATGACTCAAATGGCACACATTTTATAAAATCACTTTAAAAAATCTTACCTACAATTTTACATGCAGAAATGCAAATTTTTAATTACGATGCGATAAAACATCACACCAGGTACTCAGTATCACGTGGTATAGGTGCAGGAAATGATTTTGGGAGCCTAAACATAGATCGGAAGTTATTGTTATACCACTCTGACGGCGGAACTTGGGACACGCTTATTTCGCATCGGCTAGAAAATCAGAAATCTATTAAAACAAAAATGAAGTAAAATATTAACAAAGGGGTAAAAATAGAATCGTTTTTTGTGCAAATGCGTTTTTTTGGGAAGTTAGAAAGTGCGCATGACCTGTTTGCATGCTAAGCTTTGCTACTGGGGACACGTTAGCGATCTGATTTTTGATGTATAAAAACAATATTTTCTGAAGAAAAAAAAATTTTTTTTTCTGATGTTATTAGATGAAATGAAAGCAGAACCTTAACTTCTTTCTGGGGAAAATTATTTTTTTAACTAGTTATTGAAATACTAGTGAAAATTCATTTGGGACTCAAATTGGCACTTTTCTAAATATTAGCTCACATTTGCATTAGTAAAATATACGCTTAAATTCGCAGACGATAAATAAAAAATGTAACAATGAAATAATATTGTTCGATTTACTATTTGTTTCATTATTGTTGCTCACACGATCTTAATTGCTACGCAAAAGCTCTGATGTTCATTTTAATAGCATTGACGCATCTGAGTGATAAATGGCGAATCTATTCGTCGAGACATTTCATTTTGATGCCCCAGAATGAAATGTACAGCAATAAAGCGATGGTGTTCAACGGAAAGACGATTGACAACAATACATATTATTTTTTTTAGTAACAACGAAATGAGCATATATAATCGCTTGGTACTAAAGAGCAATACAAGTACAAAAAAAAAAATAATAATAATAATAAATAAATAAATAAAACATAAAATAAAAATAAAATAAACAAAACTACAATATTGCGACGACCAACTGTATCATGGCGAAATGTGAACTGAATTTTAAAAAGTTCTATGACAACCCGTTGGGTAGCATTGGCTCGCTCAGCGAATAGATTTGCCATTTATCGCTCAGCGGTGCCAGTGTCGTTTCATAGTTAATTAATAATTTGAATCAATTAAAATGAAAAATAATTCGCTAACTAATTAAAATACTGTTAAAATGCAGAATAAATCAACCAATAAAACAAGCTATTAAATAACGTTAAAATATACTAAAATAGAATTTAATGCCAAACTGTAAAATTGTCGCCAACAAATTAACTTTTAATTTTGTCTTTTATTATCTGATTTGTATATAATGTTAGTTACCATAAAATTCGATAGATGTCGCTGGACAATGACCACCGTTTTTATCCCAAGGATTTTGATCAAATGAAACAGCCTGTACAAAACGCTATCTAGTGAAGCCTTGCTTTAGTAGTAAGAAAACTAATTCATTTAAATGACATCAAATTCTGATTTCTTAGTGCCGCCTCTCCCACAAGGGAAATGATGGAGGGGGTGGGGATCATGGCTTAGAATGCGCCATTGAAAATTTTAAAGAGGTTCATTTTATAGGCTTTGTGGTCCCGTTTTGGGGGATGGGTTGCGCCTTTGCTTTTGATGGAATCAGGAGCACCCCGAAGGGAGGTCCAGGGAGGTCCCCGGGACCTCCCAAACATCTTCCTCATTCGACAAATTCGGACAACGATTCGGCACATCGAGGGAAAGTATTAAAATATTTTTTGCAATATTTCTTTTTTTTTTTATATACATTTGTTATCTTTGAAAATGAGAATATCCGATTAATAAAAATATATCTCATTCTTCTATTGAAGTTATTCACAACTAACCAAACCGTGTCTTTCCTTGGCGCCTTTCGGTGAATTCCATAGTGTGTGTAGCATGACCCCAGACAAGACGGATAATATGTAGTGAAAATGCTGCAATGCATAAATGTTGCACTTTGAACGCAAAGAACTCTAATATTATGTGCTGCGACTTCAGTTTTTTTTTTTTTTTTTTGCTTTACCAGCAGATTTTCTCATTCCTCGTAAAGAAAAATATTATCTGCTTAGCTTCATTTATTTAGTTTCATTTCTTGACTTTCTTCAGTACGAAAAGAATCGACGGTCGAACTAGTTCAATATTGTTTTTCGTTTTAATTATAGTACTGAAATACATCTATCTGTTTTACTTAATTTATTGATTTTGCTTGCAAGGAAGAAAATTCGTAAACGATATAAAGTTGAGCGTTTAATTTGTGGAAGTACTTTTGATGACGATTATAAACAAAAACATGAGGAACTTTGCCACGGTGGAAGACATTTCTCCGTGAAACTTGCTGAAGCTCCAAAAATATCCATTTGATGCTGCAAGAAAGAAAATAAAAACTGCTTCAAGCAGCGAATTATCACCATTAACGTTTAGTTTTAAATTGATCTTTTTTTCCCCTCTTTTAATTTGTTTCAATGCATTTTTTTTACTCACTGATTTAAATCAATGGCCATAGAACTCCCACACTTGACAGCCTGTGGCAGTACATTTTGGGAGCACCTTGTTTAACGTGTACATTTTTTCATGTGCAGTTTAAATTCCTTTCCGGGTCTTATGTCACAGTTGTGACATGTGTGACTTGGCGAAATCCGCCACCTACCACAATATTTAGAAACAAATTAATTTCTTCGTCAAAGGTCGCCTTTGGAAAAAGTTGTGTAAAAATTTTAGCCATGAATTAATTTTAATGTTTGTTCAAATTATTTTTCAGACATTATGCTTTTTTTCTTAGAATTTAATAAAATTAGGTTTCATCATTTTCAATAAATTATGCATGTAATATATAAAGAAATTGTGTTAAAAAACAAATCCCGTTATGATTTCGTTGATTTGCCATTGAAAAATAAGCTATTAATAGTGTATTTTCTGTGTAATTGTGTGTGTGTACTCTTTTTCGGTAGGAACTGATTCGCGTCAATGGACCAGCCATAAGTAAAAAAAAAAAAATCAAAAGTGAAATATTCGTTTTGCATACATAATTTCCCTACACTGTAAAAAATGAACTGTTGTTTTTACATTATAATACTGGCAGCCGAAGTTCCAGCATGCTTTAATTTGTAAATACGCATCATATATGCAATATTTTATAATCTGTCTTGCAGTCAATATTTTAATCTATATATATAAGAAATCCAATCAATCGCTTTGACAATTCAGCATACAACACCGTTGTTATTTATCAAAGTTCTTGTTTTTTTTTTTTTTTTTTCTTTTTTTTTTTTTTTCTTTTTTTAAGTGATACCCATCGTCTTTTCTCACGAAGTAGCGGTATAAGGTTTGTGTACAAACTCGTATTTTTTCATTCAGCACATTTTGAAGTTCCATTCGGCAAATTGAGAATTTTCCCCCTCCCAAAAATTTAAGCTCGGGGCGCCCCTGGATGGAATGTACACCATTGAAGAGTAATATGAGTTATCTCAAGAGAGGCAGTAGAATTATTATCCTAAGAGAGTATTATAAGAGGACGGTCACATCCTTTCAACCTACTAACTCCTAATAATAAGTCGATTGTAAATCTATACATTAAATTTCATTTACAACCTTGATTTATTGTCACCTAAATCTTTAAATTTGTAGATTTTTGTTAAATTTTGAAGATTTTCAGACCTTATTTCTCAATAACGGGGGGAGGAGAAGTGGAGAAATAATTTACGAGTCGAAAAAGAAAGTTTTAATGTTCTCTTTGTTTTGTACCTATTTAAATTATTTTCATTATTACACTTTTCGTACTGTTTCTTGATCAGATGTTAATACGTTTCATTCAGTGAAAAACAGGGTGTTCCGTTTTATCCGAATCCGTATAAAAAGTTATATTCGTATTTTTGGACAATTTTTTTTCGCTTCAAACTTTCAACATCTTAACTTTGCACTTCATTTTGATCTTTTTGGCAACTGAAAGTACGCACCTAGGACAAAAATAAAGGTCTTGCACGTTAAACCGGAACACCCTGTATAACTCATGCTGGATAAGAAAGAATCTTAACTTACTTCAAGTTTGCATCAATAAGAGCCATGATGTCTTTTCGGCTGAAAAAGAAACATATGTAATTAATATTAAAACACACTTACACTTTTGACACCGAGGATCTCAGAATGTTTAATCCTTTAATGATTTCCATAATGAAATATATATTCCAATTATCTAGCTCGTACTGCCATCCTGAATTCAAAGACTGTTAATTCCTGAAAAAACTTTTGAAATTATGCGGTTAAAAGTACTGGCGGACCATGTTCCAAGTTCTTTTTACCTTAAAATCCTATTTTAATTTTATTGTAAAAAATTTCTATTGCAAAATTCTACGGTAAAAAAATAAAAACGCTGTGGATAGTTGCACCGAATAAAAAACGAATTTCAAACAGTGGAGATCGAACTCGTGATCTCTTGTTAGAGTTAGAGTCCCTACGGCTAGCTAGCTACTACAGAGAATGGACGAAAACGGGGAATAACAAACTTCACAAGTCACGTGGTGTACCAAATGACGCTGCGGTCGCTTACTTTCCAGGTAAAAATTACTGTTAAATTTTTCTGTACTGTAAACACTCCATTTTACTGTAATATATATGGTAAAATTTTCTTGAATTTTGAGCAGTGCAGAAACGTTTTTATACAAATTATTTAAATACAAATGAAAGTCTTACCAATGCACTTGCCCATACATTTTGTACGCGACACTATTACCATCTGTATATTTACATCTTGCTATCCGAAACTTTTGTCTCCTCAGTGTATTGTACTAGCGGAGTACAAATTGTGACCATCAAGGCTTTTTCTTGATTTTCGTTTCAAAATAACGACACTTTTCTTATAAAGCAAAACACACCGTGCATTAATGTATTATAATTACTTATAAAAGCTTTAACAAAATGCTTACTTCATGTAGGCTTCGACATAACGTCTTAAATTTCTTGGGTTTATTTTTCGCTTCAGCTTCTCCGTGAAATCTTGAATTAACTTCTCTTTGTTGTCAACATTTTCTAGTTGCTGAAATAATTCATGAAATGGCACTTTTAATTAGCTCGTTGAATACATAATTTTACAAAATATATAATATCCCTTAATGATTTGTATAAATCGATATAGTAGGATACACATTTATTTAACACTTATCACTGCGATTAATGTGCAAGTACAACCCGCGTGTATCAAAAGCAAAATTTATTTTTAATTCATGTTTTATAACTTATGCATGTTTTCAAGTATTTGACAACATTTTAGAAAATCTAAGTTCTTATTTATTAGCGTTTTTGTGCAAAATTTAATTTTGCCCCATGTTTTTTTTTCTGGAACATTTTCTTACCCACCGTGGAAAAAACGTGCCAACCGAGTCAAATATTGTTTTTTAGTACTCGTAACGTGACAGTGTTGCTAGAATTAAGAGTTTCTAAACTCTACGAGTAT